>JAKTZB010000018.1:3926-242017 GCA_030564745.1 Scheffersomyces segobiensis | reverse complement strand
TTCATCTACAAAAATACAGTTCAGGTTAAAATCAAGCTTATCTTTATATTCATGTGCCCATTCAAGTCTTTCTTTCCTGAGCTCATCCAGACTTCTTCTTAGAGCCCACTTCGAAATTCTTTTAAGACTAAGCTTACAGATCTTAGTTACGAAATTATATACTGTTGAAGCTTTGGCTCTTACATTATCGAAGGCTTGTTTAAGACCCTTCAATATGTCATCGAGAGTTACAGTTGCATTTTCCCTTACCATGTTCTGGACAAATTCTTTGTGTTCATCAGTAAGAAGTGGTTTACGGCCACGCTTCTTTGGCTGAGAAGTCTTACCATTAACCATATCAACAACATTCTTGTTCCACATTCTTTTCCAAGTGTAAGCAGTTTGCAATGGAATGCACATGATCTTGGCTGCCCTGTATGCTGAAACACCTTCTTCGTAGACCATTTCCCAAAGTCTTTCTTTGGTAGCGTTATCGTAATATCTGTACGGTCCTCTGTGTTTCCTTGTTACGGTTTCTTCTTCGCCAACATCTATATCAATATCAAATCCAGTATCGTCTTCTCCATCTGTCTCAATTTCTTCGTTTGATATGGTTAGATTCTTGTAGTCGCTGCAGCTAAAACACGCTTCCACTGGTGCCATCTCTGATTCAAGAGTCATCATATTTGGTCCGGAATAGAATCTATTAAAAAGACCGTCGATGAACCCATCAGGAAGTTCCCTAGAATTGAAATCCATGTTTACTTACAATAAGATTATCGATATTTTATATTCTACTATATATAACAATCACATAGTAACTAAATTCTCTACCAAAAAAGTTGTAGTCCTAGCACAAAAAAAGATGTTAAAAATGGCCGCAAAAAATGGTGTTCTGTTCCATTGAATTTTAACAGCAGGGCTAATGTACCACGTCTTAACACAAGAATGGAGTTATAATAATAAAGCTGCTGATATCAATGTCGTGGTATGAATATTAAAAATTGGATAGTATGAAAAATCTCCTTTGGCTGGTGTTAATAATTTCCAATGGTTGGTCTGAATATGTTTTTGGGTTTAGTATGAACCAATTCCGACCCCTCGTATTAATAATTTAGAACGGGTGGTATGAACCATTTCCGGTCGCTAGTTTGAATAAAAAATGAGAGCATTGTACAACAACGACATCCTACATGCAGTACACAACTGCTGCTTTGTTACCTATTTGGGCTGTTTCTTATCTCTAAATTCTTATCTCTGGTGAGCGGATTTTTGGCTGAAAAAAAACATATCGGGTGACTATCTTGAAATGGAATTATACGGTTGGAACAGCCCAGGAATCTCCGTCACAAAACGATAACAGGTGATTGTATACATCCCCGTATTCATATGATACGAAGCACGGTTCCGAAAGCTTAACCCCCAGTGTGAGGGAGAAACAGAGCGAAGGTAGTTGGCCAGTGGCCATGTGAATGGAATAGTAGCTTGGAGTATTGTGTACTTAGATAAGACTTCTCCGAAATTTTCAGCCGACTTTCGCATCTCAACTATTAACAATAGCGAGATGGTGAAAATACGGGATTCAGTTTTGGCATATCGGATGCGTCTTGACGTGATACTTACGCTGGTAGAGGCAATGCACGCGTGTTATAGTCTTGCTAGAATCAAAACAAATTTCCTGGTGACCCGCTCGTGATTCTTCCTAGAAATCCCCATCGGTCGATCTCCCTTTAGGGGCAAATTACAAACTCGGAATGGGATTCACAGATGCACACCTTTTAGATTTTCTTTGTTAGGAACAGGATTCCGACTTGTAGTGAAACGTATCTGTATCACCGAAGCGGCCCCTTTCTTCCCTGGTGCCTTTGATCGACAATTCATATATATCGGCTAGATTTCCCACCCGAACATATTTTTTGTTGCGTTCTTCTTTTCTAAATCTTCTTGTTATCCACAAGTAAGCCGTATAATGGAATCAACTGATTTCTTCGAGAATGTGACTGACTATATTTCTCCCACCCCAACCACCATCTCTAGTAATGTCCCGATCTCGTTTATCGTCATTGGCGCCGGACTTATAGGTCCACGCCATGCTGCTCATATCGTCTCTCGTCCAGACTGTAAGCTCTTTGCAATTGTCGATCACTCAGGTAAAGGGCCCAAAGTAGCCCAGCAGTTTGGCTCGTTGATCTTCAAGAACTTGTGCGAGATGTTCGTCTATTGTGAGTCGAACTCTGTTCCGTATCCTCAAGCTGCAATCATCGCTACACCCAACCATACCCATGTCACTCTCGGTATGGAATTGGCTTCAAGAGGTATCCACTTATTGGTAGAAAAGCCTCTCGCACCAAATGCCCACGACTGTATGACTCTCATTCAGTACTGCTACCATATGAACGTCAAATTGTTAGTGGGACATCACAGAAGATTCAACCCTTACATCATCACGACCAAAAACAACTTGGATAAGTTGGGCAAGTTGGTAGCAATGCAAGGATCCTGGACTTTATGTAAGCCTCCGTCGTATTTCCTTGAGAAACCATGGAGATCTTCCATCGAGTTGGGTGGTGGAACCCTATTGATCAATCTCATCCACGACTTGGATTTGTTGCAGTATTTGATGGGTCCCATTGAAAAAGTGTATGCTGAACTTCTCTCCAAGCAAAGACTCGATCGTTTTGGAAGCCAGCAAACAATCAGCGAATCCCCTCTTGTAGACGAAGGAGCTGCTCTTACGATCAAGTTTGCTAGCGGATGTGTGGGTACTTTCATCTGTTCAGATAACGTTACTTCACCCTTTCTGTTTGAAGTTGGAACAGGTGAAAATCCCACCGTTCCTTTTAACGACTCAATTTCTGGTTTCTATCGTATATTTGGTAGCCACGGCACTATTTCGGTTCCGGATTTAAAGTTATACCATCAATACGAAGAAGACGGAAACACGCCCACTGTTGATAACAGTCTTGCAAATAATGTCAATGATGACAGGACTTGGTTAAAACCAATAAAATGTAAGCAATTAAAAATGGAACACGAAAAGACTAGCTACACCTCTGCACAATTACTTCCATCGCCTTCTCCCTCTCCTAACTACAAGGATGACTCTCCCATTCACAGATATGTCGAGAAACCTAAACCTTTTGACTTGCAACTTGACCACTTTGTGAATTTGTTGAAGGGAGATGAAGCTGAAGTTAAGTGTTCTGGAGAAGACGCCATCAGAGCCTTACTCTGCATCGAAGCGGTTACAAAGGCGATCGAGACTGGCATGCCTCAGTATGTGGAGAGTATCGATACTATTAAGGCAGATTTCGACCTCTTAAATCGGTATTTGCAGTCTAAGGTTCATTAGAGGTATTTATAGGTAATTAGATTTAGGTAAATAATGGTATTTTTTTATGGAGAATATAGTAACTATAATTTCACTTCATCATAAAGCAGTTCGAAGGTGTATTTTGCAACTTTTCCCTTCTTATACTCTGCCCAACCTCTTTCAGCCTCACTAAATGCTTCATAACCCCATAAGAATTCCTGGAAAACTGGATCTCTCCACCGGTTGGGACAACCGATCGTGGGAGGAGAAATTTGCAACTTCATATCTCTCAACTGCTGTTCTTTACCATCCGGCAAATGGTAGATATTTCTACATTGTGTAGAACCTTGGACAACTTGTGTGGATCTCCATTTTCTCAAAGACTCTGTCAACTTAAGAAGATCGTGAATCTGGTCCCGATGTTCTATTCTGCCGAACAATCCAGCCAATACTGCAGCATCCTCCAAAGCTTGAGAGGCTCCAGATGCCAAATAGGGCAAAGTAGCATGGGATGCATCTCCCAAGATGATAACGTTTCCTTCTTCATGAGTCCATGTTGATAACTCTCTTGAATTTTGCAACCGCCATTTGCTGGTGCTCTGTATGTTTTTGAAGATGGAGTTCAATCTTGGATCCCAGTCCTTGAATAACTCTAATAACTCGTCTACATTAGCTGGCTGAACTGCTTCATCTTTTGGTAAGGTATCTGGCGTAAGTATGACAACGTTGCAACTCTCACCCCCTTGCAACAAGTATAATACAACGTGACATTGAGGACCCCACCAGAAGTGAATGTTTGGTACTTCAATGAAAGGAACAAGCTCCGGGTCCTTCTTCATTTCATTTACCTTGATTATTGCCCTATAGGCTAAGTCACCCGTATCGTAAGGTAAATCTTCGTAGCCCAAAATGAAGGATCTCAACCGAGACTTTACGCCATCGTATCCAACCACAACGTCCCCAGAATAAACATCTCCACCTGCTGTAGTCACGCTAGCATTTTCAAAATCAATGTGGTTAACTCGTGCATCCAAAACAATCTCTACTCCCACTTCAATGGCTCGATTGACCAAGACTCGGTGGTAGTCAGCCCTATGAATGTGCAAGTAGTGAGAATTGTACTTTTCCATAGTGTAAGGGATCAAGTTCTGTTCGGAAATTATCTTGCCTTCTTTCCAACTATGAATCTGAAACTCACGAGGAAATGTAGAATTAGAAATTATTTCGTCCAAAACTCCGATAGTCTTTAGAATCTTAACTGATGGAGGAGGGATCTGGATCCCAGCACCTACTTCACCCAACTTGGGAGCAGCTTCCAAAACCGTCACCTTATGTCCAGCTAAGGTGAGAGCAATGGAAGCAGTCAATCCACCCAAGCCTGCACCAACGATAATGAAATGTAAAGAAATAGAAGAAGTTGGAATGCCTGATTGTGTATTTGTCATTATTGGCGTGAAGTTAAGTTGCAGCCATTTTCAACAAATTCGACAGGAAAAGAGTGTCTAAATATACAAATTACTTTTTCTACACTACAAGGGAAAAGAGAATGACCTAAATAAACCCGGATTCTATCCAATGTATCGGAAGGGGTCTAATTGAATGATAATATCTCCTCCATGTATTTTAACGGATAAGCGAATATTGTGGTACAGTTCGGGTTAAACATATATCCGAAATTACTGCGAAACTTTTATTCTGCAACCGATCCTTTTTTGGAGGGGTCCGGATTAGAGTAATTCCTAAGGTTTGCGCACGGAAATTTGGTTCCATTTTTCAGGGTGGACTTTCATATTAAGGAAGGAAAGGAGCTGCTTCTAGTTCGGCGCAGCACAAGTTGTCTTATAGATTTTGGTTCTTATATTATACTGGGAACTCTAAAGTGATACTTGCTTTTAATACCATCATCACGTACGAAGGTGAATATAGGTGAATAGAATTAAGCGATTAACCCAACTACATTGATTACTCTAAAAATCAACATTTTGTAAAATCAATAAATATAAAAGGAATATGTAAAATCATAAAGGTTCAAATGAAACTCTAGGCATGTCTAGCCATTCTAAAAAAAAATAGGAAGCTTCAAACGTAACAAAATAATTAGTAACTAGCAAGTAGCGTAATTTTCATGCATTTCAATTAAACCTGGAAGGTTTCGTTCAAGAAGGCCTCTTCTTGAGCAACGTGCATAGCCTTAGAACCAGCAGCAACAGAAGCCGATGGGTCACGACCAGCATAACGCAAGGTCAAACCCTTGTGGTTTTCGGTTTCAGCCAAGATCGTGCTTATACGTGGAGCTACAAATGAGTACGAACCCATGTTCAAAGGTTCTTCTTGACACCACACCAAGTCTTCGGCTTTAGGGTGAGAGTCCAAAGCATCACGCAACTGGGCGAATGGGAATGGATGCACCTGCTCAATCTTGATAAAGGCAGTGTTTTTGTCTTCAATAGTAGCACGTTTCTTGTGCAAGGCAGTGAATACTTGACCTGAACAGAGAACGATACGTTTTATCTCTTCCTTTGGTGCAATAGTCTTACCATATTCGGAGTCTTCAATGATCCATTGGAAGTGAGAGTCGTTGGTAAACTCAGACAAGTCTGATCTTGCCAATGGGTGACGCAATAACGACTTGGAAAAAAAGAGAGCCAATGGCTTTCTGAATTGTCTATGCATTTGACGACGTAACAAGTGGAACAAGTTGGCTGGAGTCGTAGGGTATGCGACCTGGAAGTTACAGTCCTGGTGTTGACGTTCCAACCTGGATGGCGATGGGAAATAACGTTGATCTTCGTTACACATCTGCAAGTATCTCTCGATTCTACCCGAGGAGTGTTCTGGACCTTGACCGTCATAACCGTGAGGCAAAGACAACACTAAACCAGAACGCTGCTTCCACTTGGACTCAGCGCCGGCAATGAACTGATCCATGATAACTTGACCGGTGTTGGCAAAGTCACCGAATTGGGCTTCCCATTGAACTAAAGCATCTGGCGAAGTCAACGAGTAACCGTATTCGAAACCCAAGACGCCGTACTCAGACAAGGAGGAGTTGGAGATAACAAAAGCTCCTTGCTCTTCAGATAAGTTGTTCAAAGGGGTATAGGTCTTTTCCGACTGCTGGTCGTGCAATACAGCGTGACGTTGCGAGAAGGTACCTCTTTCTACATCTTGACCAGAAACTCTAACATGATAGCCTTCCAAAGCTAAAGTACCAAAAGCCAAAGCTTCACCAGTAGCCCAGTCGATACCTTCACCAGTTTCAACGGTCTTGTTTCTGGTGTTCAAGATACGCTTCAAATTTCTGTGGATCTCAAAACCTTCAGGAGCTTCTGAGATGGCCTTTCCAATCTTCCTTAAAGTCTCTTCATCTACAGCAGTTGGCAAGTGAGGCAATACTTCAGTAGCCAACTCCTTAGGGGACTTGAAGTCTTCCCATGGAGTCGTCAACCATTCTCTGGAAGTTGGAACGTATTCCTTAGACTTAGCGAAGTAGTCTTCCAACAAGTTCCATACCCACTTCTTGTGTTCGCTGATGTCTTCAGTGGTGAAGGTGCCCTCCTGGATCAATTGGTTGGTGTAGTACTCAAGAACAGACCTCTTTTCGGCGATCTTCTTGTACATGAGCGGTTGGGTAAATGCAGGTTGATCAGTTTCATTATGACCATACTTACGGTAGCCTACAACGTCAATAATAACATCTGAATGGAAAGTGGCTCTCCATTCGGCAGCCAAGTTGAAGACAAAGATACAGGCTTCGACATCATCAGCATTGACGTGGAAGATAGGAGAGTTAGAGGCTTTAGCGATATCGGATGGGTACAAAGTCGATCTCGAGTATCTAGGATCCGTGGTGAAACCGATCTGGTTATTCACGATGATGTGAATAGTACCACCGGTAGAGTAGGCTGGTAAATTGGCGAAACCCATGGTTTCATACACCACACCTTGGCCGGCGAAAGCAGCATCACCATGCAACAAGATGGGCATGGCTCTCTTGTAGTCACCGATGTCGTTCTTGTACTGTTGGATGGCTCTGGTTTTACCCAAAACAACACCATCTTCAGCTTCCAAATGCGAAGGGTTGGCTACAATAGACAAGTTGACGAACTTACCAGAAGTAGTGGGTCTGGCATAGTTCATACCCAAATGGTACTTGACGTCACCAGATCCTTCGTCGAATTCTTTAGAACCAGTGAATTCCGAGAAGATAGATTCGTTGGGCTTTCTCACGACGTTGGACAACATGTTTAATCTACCTCTGTGAGGCATACCGATGACGATGTCTTCAACGCCAAACTCGACTGAGGTATCGATCAAGGCCTTCATACCAGGAACGACAGCTTCGGCACCTTCTAAGCCGAATCTCTTGTCGTTAGGGAACTTGGTAGCCAAGAAGGATTCGAACGAACACGACCAGATCAAACGATCCAAGATTTGTCTCTTCTGGTCAGCAGAGTACTTGAAAGGTTGTGGAATTTCGATTCTCTCTCTCAACCAATCACATTGCTCCTTTGAAGGGATGTGGACGTACTCAACACCATAAGACTGACAGTAGAGCTTCTCACAGTTGTCGATGATTTCACGCAATGTCAATGACTTCTTGCCGGCTTCGGCGAATCTAGGCAAGATACCTGGACCCAAGGTGATTTGCTTGTTCAAGTCGACGTCTGAAAAGCCGTAATAGTCCAAGGTCAACTCCTTGGGGATTTCGCTGTTGTCACCGAATGAGATGCCCAATGGATCGATCTTGGCCTTCTGATGACCCCTAACTTGATAAGCACGGACCAACAATTGCACTTTCAAATGAGTTACAACATCCTCGCTGATGGGATTCGAACCTGGAACAAAGCCGGCAGCACCGCCAGTAACGGTGGGAACGATGGTAGGAGGAGCCTGAAAAGCCTGCGAAGGCGGAATGTTAGAAGACTCAATGTTCTTGAAATATGCGTTCCAGGAAGCATGCACCGAGGAAGGATCTTGTCTCCAGGCATCGTACATTTCGTCGATGTAGTTGGAGTTGTTTCCCTGCAAGAACGAGTCGGTTCCAGTTGCAAAGGATCTGATGGATTTGGTGGATGTCAAAGGAGCCATCAATCTGAGGGATGGCCTAGCCAGAGCCCGCAAGAGCTGGCCGCGAGGCACGACATTTCTAAAAGCCTTGAGCATAGTGACAGACGACTTTGGTGATGAGGAGTGTTCCTAGAAACGTCCTTGAAACAATTCGTTCGCCAGTTTTACCGAGAAGAAAACAAAGTAAAATTTGTTTGAAAAATTCGGTGCAAACTTTTGTTTCATGGTTGACCTCATTTTTCACTTCAACCTTGACGTCTGTACAGAAAATCAAAAATCGAAAATCCGGGAAACGTTGGCTTTGCGACTTTTAGGAAGCGTACGACTGCGACAAGCCTTTCAAATGCAAAATGCACACTTCGGAGCCTGGGGTCGGCAAAGAGGTAATGGAAGTAGCGGGAGCTCCGAGAAGTCGGAACTACAATAGCTCTGACAGTTACTGGACTCTCTCGGTAGAGTGGAGCAATTTGGTTGAGCTATACAGAGAGAAGTTGAAGGAAGTTGGAAAGAATAGGGAAAGTTGTCAGATGTCTGCTGTTTGGTGTCTCATGTTTGGTGTCAGACGTCTGATGTTTGATGTCTGATGTCTGATGTCTGATGTCTGCTGTTTGGTGTCTGCTGCCTGTTTCTTTCTATCCGTTGGCACTATCGGACTCGGACACTTGAGATGAGCATTACAGCACTCCGGCGTCTTCCGGGGTATCCGAATTATGCCGGAAATAACTGGACTCTCACTGCCAACCTTGAGGCAATTTCGGCCGGCAACCTTACCGTCCATGGCTAGCCCTGCGATATCTCTCTCATTACCACTCCATTAAGACGATTGCTCCCGATATTCCACTATTAGACTCACGACATCTTTTCTAGCAATTTTGTCCGATGATTTTACCTCGATTTCCTAATCCAGTCCGCTGCTTTCACCACGCTTTCTCTCTGTCGCTAAATTCAGACACGGCGTCAACAAAAATTATTGAACCGACACCGACGGTATGTCACGTGATGTCAGTCCCTTTTGATTAACCAGATTTTCGCTGTATCTGAATCAAACAATTCTAGATCTCGCGCAGTCTCCCAGTTGCAATGCTCATACATTCCACTCTGTACGACTGGCACACCTGCTAGCGCTGTGTTGCCTGAGCTTTTGAACCAAACTTGGAAATGCTCCCTACCCAATTCCCGTTGAGGAACGACTTTCGAGAAATGTCGTTCTGCAGCATTTCGGACTTTCTCATTGGCCGGGACAGGACCCAGTTCGCTTACATCTGAAGCTTTTTGACATCTTTTTCGTCAGACATTTTCGGGGCTCCCTGACAATACCTACCAAAAGTGTCTGGGATTGTATGCAGTGATACATACTTGGTGACTGTCAAAGATGTTTTGTATCTACAATTAGCAGCCATCAATAGATAAGGGATGGCTTCAGAAAAGCTTAAGAAGTATTACTTTTCGTGTCTGGAAAGGAATGTGAAATTTGCAAATTTTCTTTACGACTTGGTCTCAATTGAATTTGAGGCTCTTGGTAGATTTTTCATTTGGCAGATACTTTGATCTGACTACATAATTCGCAGTAAATTTTGTGGGGCTACGATGCTGAAAATGCTATGATGTATACTAGTATCAAATACAAGGCCATACGAAGGGTAATGTGGAATGGTGTTATATACAAAAGAAGAATCGTGTAGTTGAAGTAGTCCAGTGACAGCAAGCATCTTGAAAAATCTCCCAAAGCTCTCAAAGCTCCCACGGCTTTTAAACACATATACTTATAGAAAGACTGGGACATCATCTAAAGGAACTCCTTGGCCTTTCTTCTGAAGGCGTTACAGTCGCGCAACCATTGCTTGTAGCCTTGTAACGAGTAGATTTTCTCGCCGTAGTAGTCAGGAACAGGATTGGAGAAACTCTGCGAAGATGGGTCAACTCTCTTGGCTCTGATTCTCGACAAGAATTCCTTGTCTCTGGCCATGAACTGAGTCAATGTGGACTTGTTCTTCAACTTGAACACAGAAGTGCCAGCAAAAGGTCCCAACAAATAGCCAAAACCTGCACCAAGAAAAACAGCACCTCCCATCACCATCAATGGATCCAAGCCCATGATTGGCTTTTCCACATCGACTTGGATGTTACCCAAGTAGGTCAAGGTTATAAAACCGCCTGCAAGACCAGCGAATACAGAAGCTCCAGTGTTGATGATGTTGTTTTGCTTCTTCAATTTGAAGTATTCGGCCCAGCTCAAAGTGGCAGATGTGGAGGAAGAGTTAAAGCGAACATTATGCACCTGCCTCAAGCCACTACTTCTAGATCCCTTAGCGAGCATTCTGCCGTAGATACCAATGCTTGTCAACATCACGTGTGTAAAGGCCTTTTTATGTTGTATGTGAAGTGTATCCTTTGGTTAAGGTATTTGTATAATATACGAACTGGAAGTTGTTCTGCTGGTTTAATCTTAAATATTCAATGTCACTGGTTTGAAATTTTTTATGATTTTGGTCGCAAAAAAATCCTGTATGTAGTATTTCTATAGTCAGGTGGTTCCAGTATGTAACGAAAAGGAGCCAGTCATCGTTAGTGGTTCAGCTTGCAGTATTTGTGATATATTTCTAACGTGTGGTGAGTGTTTCCAGTATTTTGTTCCTTACCAATTTGTTTCCTCTTCTATTTGTTTCAATTTTGAAGAAAATTGCCAAGAACTCGTTGAAATAAACCTCAACAAGTTGAGAAATGTATGAATGATATATTTATTCCATTATTCAACTGCCAATTGAACTAAACATCGTATTAATAATACGGGCAATAGTAGTGGTTTCCGAAGACTAATCAGGGACGAAATCGAAGAACAAGCGAAAAACATACAGACTCAATGGATTTTCTTTAACCAAGTTTAATCACATTACACATTATACATTATGCAATACGGATTACGGATTACGGATTGCATTTTTCTGTATTAAATTATGTATATTTATATATTCTTACATGTACTACATGAGTTGTTGCTTCTATTATCTCACATTTTCTTCACCAGCCAGATCTTTACCCTCAAACCTTTTGCACGAATATAGCCATCCTACCAAGTTCACCATATCTATTGTCAACATTGGTCAACATTATTCAATAAGGTCACAACTTCTTCAGCTAAGTGCAAACTCATCTTGTTGTGTAGAAATTCATTTATCTCATATTATTTCTCCATCTTCTCTCTTCATTTTTACTTTTTGCACCCATTCTGCCGAAGGCGTTTCGCGTTTATATGCTCTATGGGTGCAAATGCAATATTGAACACCAAAAAGGCTGATACAACAGAACTCGTTGCTACAAAATTAAAAACAAGTAAAAACATGCAAAAAAAGCTGAATAAATGAATCCAGCAATATATTACAACCACAAACTCAACAGCAACAACGAGTTCCTCCAATAGAGCAAAATTCCCAGCGCAGACAAGTACTCTTTTAGCGGAGCGCTACCAATAAGGAAGTCGTGCTCCACACATTAAAATCTTTTTTTTGTTCACATGGATAATTCCAACAACAGCAACAACAAGAACTACAAAACTTATTTTCCTCTAATCTGTGGAATCGAATCTAGTTGTGCAAACAATCAATCTTCCAAGCAGACGAGCTTGAATAAACACACACAAATACAGAAAACGCGACCTATACAGCAATCGTTGCTCACGTTTTCAGCTTGTTTCGTTTTTCAGTTTTTCCGCAGTTTTTTTTGCCCAATTCAATTGAATTCTGGATATATCAAAACTCATAATACTACCGTCTGGTGAATATTGAATATTCCTACATCCATCATTTTTTTTCACGAAAAACAAAAACTTTTTGCAGCCCAACAATTCATAGACACAGCAGTAGAGAGATCTATTGGAATATTTATTTTGTTTTGAGATAGCAAAAGAGATCGAGATACTGAAAGATATTCAATCATTTTGAAAAGATATTTAGTCAACTAATTATTTACTACAACTATCGCTAATATTATTCTCTCTATCATGAACGGCTCCACATCTTTGGCGAATGGATCGAAAGATGGCTATTCCTACCAACAGAACACTTCCCTCCAGAATATTCCTATAGAACCCGTGATACAGACTCCTACCACGAAGGAGCAGTTGACTGAATTACTCGAGAGATACTATAAGTTGTTGAGAACTGGCCAACAATTAAAGCGTGATTATGATGAGCAGGTTCTTTTACACACTCTGATCAACGGTAGCTCGGCATTGTCGACCGCTGATGGAAATAGTTTGCTGACTACGAATTCTGATGGCTTTGATGCGTCGACGACTTCCTCTGTAATTCACGATCTGAAGCCTCCGCCATTTTTTGATGCCACTGAAAAGGAAAGAGTTCTTATAGAAAAAGTGTTGGCGTCGATTTCCGACAAGCAGCAGCGGTTTCTTGATGAAGAAGCCAAGTTTTACGAGGAAATCTTGCAAGAGTCCTCCACTAAGAATGAATCAAAGCTTGATCGAGATGTTTTCGAAAAGCAGATAGCCAGTTTGCAACTCTTGTCTAAAGATATAGACTTACCTGAAACGATGCAGAGAGAGCTAGCTAGCTCAGTAGTTGATGTTAAGGAAGATGCAAACGGATCAGCTGATGTAGGCTTGGACAACATCTTAAAACTGTTATCGACTTACAGTTACGATTTCCAGGAGAGAGCGAAGAGTTTAGGCATAAAGATACCGCTTCCCTCTACTTCTGTAGATCCTTTGCAAGCTCCTTTGGGCAACTATTACACAGAGAAAATAATCACCAGCAAGATCGCCAATCGCTTAAGGGAGTTGGAGAATTTGCCAGGAAACTTGGGAACGTTTGGAGACGATATTGAAATAGACGATCTAAAAATCAAAACACTCATAGAATTGAAATCGTTACGGCTATTACCAAAGCAGAAGCAATTGAAACATAACATCATCACCAACGAAGCCAGTCAAGCCAAGTTTACTCTTCCAGACTTAGTCAATAACCCCTTGTGTTTACAGGAAAAGAGATCCTTCAATGTCAGACCCAAGATTGAGCAACCTAATCCACACATGCTAGCCACTCAATTGGAAGAATTGAAGCAGCAAGAAGAACGCGAGTTTCAGCGTCAATTGCATATTGCAAAGATTCAACAAGTTTTGGATAGCTCGTCCTTGTACAGTACAGCCAAATCTTCACGTTACAACTATAGATCCAACATCTTAGTGAAACAAATCAACAATTTCCATCAGAATACAGAAAAAGAAGAGTCCAAGAAGTTGGAAAAAACCGCCAAACAGAGATTGCAAGCATTGAAGGCTAACGACGAAGAAGCCTACATCAAATTGTTGGACCAAACCAAGGACCACAGAATCACCCACCTTTTGAAGCAAACCAACCTGTTCTTGGATACATTAGCGCAACAAGTTAAGGCTCAACAGGCAGAAACCTTTATTGAAGACGTTCCAGTTGAAGAAGTCAATGGAGAAGAGATTAAAGAAGATACAGTAGATGAGTTACGTGAGAAGATTGACTACTACCAAGTTGCTCATCGTATCAAGGAAGAGATTAATGAGCAACCAGGTATACTTATTGGTGGTAAGTTGAAGGAATACCAGATGAAAGGTTTGCAATGGATGGTATCACTTTATAATAACAAGTTGAATGGTATTTTGGCAGATGAAATGGGGTTGGGTAAAACCATTCAATCCATTTCTTTAGTTACCTACTTGATTGAAAAGAAGCACGAAGACAAGTTCTTAGTTATTGTTCCTCTTTCTACCATCACAAACTGGACTTTGGAGTTTGAAAAATGGGCTCCTTCTGTCAGAGTCGTAGTCTATAAGGGATCTCCACAGCAAAGAAGATCCATGCAAATGGATATTAGAATGGGCAATTTCCAAGTTATGTTAACTACCTATGAGTACATTATCCGTGAAAGACCATTATTAGCCAAGTTTCACTACTCACACATGATTATTGATGAAGGGCACAGAATGAAGAATGCATCGTCAAAATTGTCTATCACATTAAAACAATACTACAAGACCAAGAACAGATTGATCTTGACTGGTACTCCTTTACAAAACAACTTACCCGAGTTATGGGCTCTTTTAAATTTCGTCTTGCCTCGTATTTTCAACTCTGTCAAGTCTTTTGACGAATGGTTCAATACTCCATTTGCCAATACAGGTGCGCAAGAGAAGATCGAATTGACCGAAGAAGAATCCTTGTTAGTCATTAGAAGATTGCACAAGGTCTTGAGACCTTTCCTTTTGAGACGTTTGAAGAAAGACGTCGAAAAAGATTTGCCAGACAAGGTAGAGAAGGTGTTGAAGTGTAATTTGTCTGGATTGCAATATGTCTTATACCAGCAGATGTTGAAACACAACGCTTTCTTTGTGGGTGCTGAGGCTGGCGGAGCCAAGTCAGGTATTAAGGGTTTGAACAACAAGATCATGCAATTGAGGAAGATCTGTAACCATCCTTTTGTATTTGAAGAAGTTGAAGCTGTCTTGAATTCTTCCAAATTGACAAACGACTTAATTTGGAGAACCAGTGGTAAGTTTGAATTGTTGGACAGAGTCATGCCCAAGTTCAAGGCTAGTGGACATCGTGTCTTGATGTTCTTCCAGATGACTCAAGTCATGGATATCATGGAAGATTTCTTGAGATGGCGTGACATGAAATACTTGAGGCTTGATGGTAGTACGAAGGCTGAAGACAGACAGGAGATGTTGAAGGTTTTCAACGCACCAAATTCCGATTACTTCTGTTTTCTTTTGTCAACCAGAGCTGGTGGTTTAGGATTAAATTTACAGACAGCTGATACAGTTATCATTTTCGACACAGATTGGAATCCTCATCAGGATTTACAAGCTCAAGATAGAGCCCATAGAATTGGACAGAAGAACGAAGTGAGAATCTTGAGATTGATCACCAATGACTCAGTAGAAGAAGTCATCTTGGAAAGAGCTCACCAGAAGTTAGATATCGACGGTAAGGTTATTCAAGCTGGTAAGTTTGACAACAAGTCCACTGCTGAAGAACAGGAAGAGTTTTTGAAGAGATTGTTGGAAGCCGAGGCTAATGGAGACGAAAATGAAGAAAATGATTCTTTGGACGATGACGAATTGAATGAAATCTTGGCTCGTTCTGAAGACGAAAAGGTTTTATTTGCTGAGATTGACACCCAGAGAAAGAAAGATATCGAGAGTCATTTCAAGTCCAGATTGATAGAACGAGATGAACTTCCTTCTGTTTTCACCGAGGATATTTCTCGTCACTTCGAGAAGGATACGAAGGAACTCAGTCGTATGAGAGAGAAAAAGAGAGTCAAATATGACGATGGGTTAACAGAAGAACAGTGGCTTATGGCCATGGACGATGACAACGACACTGTAGAAGATGCCATCAGAAGAAAGGAAGAGAGAATGGCCAGAAGAAGAAGAAAGGCACCTAAAGAGGGAGATCTTTCTGAAGACGACGAAGATGATTTAGAGGATGACGAAGAAGATTTAGATGGCCGTAGAAAGAGACAGCGTCGTTCCAGAACCCCACAAACTTATCCTGATGAAAATACATATGGCGAAGAAGATGATACTGCTGATCCTGAAGAAAAGGAAGTAGATGAACTCACAGTAAAATGTACTGGCGTTATCGATGAAATCATGCAATTAACAGCAGAGGATGGCCACAGAACGTCGGAAATCTTCCTCAAACTACCATCAAGGAAGTTGTATCTGGATTACTACCAGATCATCAAGCGCCCTGTTTCCATCAACCAGGTGATCAAGCACTTACAGCAAGAGAAGTTCGACAGCTTTGAAGCGTTTATCGCTGAGTTGAGGTTGATGTGTGAAAATGCAAAGATCTACAACGAAGAAAGCTCGTTTGTCTATGCTGACGCCGCACAGATCGAGGAAGTGCTCGACCGTGCTTCATAGTACATTTAAAATCTCATATAACTGTACCATATTGCTAATAAGATACTCTCGCTATATATCTATATAGTATTTATCAAAAGCTGTAGTATAATAACAAAGATTGTTAGTAGCAAAGGAATAAAACTATAGAGATGTTGCCGTTTATGCCTTTGAGAACTAAGGGTGTATAATCCATATAGCTAGAGAATAGAGTTGGTTTTATCAGATGAAGTGTCGTAGGAATGTCGCATCTGTGGATATCTTCGACGACACTTTTGCAATCTACCATAGAAGGAGATCACTGGACTATTTTTGGCTAGTATGAGGATACCATTCTTATATTATTTCTAGCTCTCGTAACCTTGTTTTGCTAGAAATGTTATTTCAGGACTTCAGAGTAACTCAAGTTTCTCACTTAGCAGAGGCTGGTGGTCTTTTATTGATATATTAGCCATGCGCTCAGGCCAAAGTTGCAGCCACATATAAGGTGCAATACGCATTCACGCTTATCCCCTTTTTTCGGATCTCCAGCCACCAATTTGGAAGGTTAGAAGGCTCTGGTCCAAATTTGAATTGTATCATTTCACATTGGCAGTATTGGCCGAAGTGTACATAGTCAAGAGTGGATTTGGGATCTCCATTCAGAAATTTCGGGTCGATGTAGACGTTACGAATAGAAGAAGCTAACGGAAAATTATTTCTGAGCTTTGTCACAGAAATGGAGCATTGCACCATTGCAGCATTGAACAACGAGTGCTCTATTGTAGGCACTGTGTCGTAACTCCAGCACAGCCAACAATGCCATGGTTGATCTCTTCATCGTAGGACATGTCAATTCTATCTGGAGATGAGCCTGCACACATTTCAGCCAATTGGGAATGGGCAGATTCGTGTTACGGCATTTTTCCTTACAGGGTATGAGGGGTTGCAAAAGATTGGTTTTTCGGGTTGGCTACAATTGGCAGATTCTGGGAGGACAGCCGACTGTGTCGCCCAACTTGCCGTTTCCGCAATGGCTGATGCTACGGCTGGGATATACGAGGCAATTGGCTACGCTTTAAACATGGTTTTTTGTAGAAAAGGTAGATGCGATTAGAAGGAAGTGATGAAAATTGGAAAATATAATGCTGCAGATAACGAGAATCAGGACGACGGAATTTAGTCAGCAGGAAAAGTCCAGAGACATGTGGAAATATGAGGAGGGAATGGTTCGATACGGAGTTTGCCCTAAGAGGCAATTGCAGCGAACGAACTGGAAATTTGTAGATGATATGGAAATGACACTGCCATCGCTCGATCGTAGTTAACATAGAAAAAGAAGATAAGCTGATGTAGAAAGAACAACCAAATAGAACACAGAGTGGATGACACTGGTTCCGTCGACAGCCAATGTGTTTAACAAGAACTCGTCCCTATCGAACAATGTAGTTGTGATATATTTAGGTAGTCTCACCATTTGTGTGGCATTTAGTTACAAGGTCATCTCTCCAGGAATATACAATATTGTCAGAACTATCTCCACGAATCGACCGACAATTGGCCATTGGCTACAGCTATAACGTCCATTTCAATCTCTACGTCCATAGCCATCTCACTACTTCATTACTCCCCAATCCCACCACCAAATCCTTCGGTACCAGCCACCGCACGCCCGCTGATCCCCGGTATACTCCCGATACCCCACTGCCTGTCGCTAGTCCCAAACGTACTATGTAGAGCAGATGCCGTTCGCTATGCACTCTCGCTCTTCCATTCATGGACCTGGCCTGGACTATAAAGTGGCCATCAAATCCAGTGGAGAGAATCCGCCCGGAAAAACCATCTTCCAAAGTTATACTATTTTCCAGCCATAGCGTAAATATCTAATATGTCTACCATTGCTATTAAGCCTTCAGTACTCAGAGTTGCCAGGACAGCCGCACCACGCTTTTCCAGAGCAGCCTGGTTAGCTGCTGGGTTGGTTGGTACCGCTGGTACCGCCACTTACTTGTACAGCAATTCCAACAACTCCAACCCCAACAATTCGAACAACACTGGCAAGAAATTGTCCACCTTGATGGCTGGAGTTCTCGGCGCCAATGTTGCTACCGTTCCTCTGGGAAAGACATTAAAGGACTACCAGGAGGTCTACAACGAAATTGCTGCTAAGATTGAAGAGAATCTCGACTACGACGGAGGTGCTGGTTTCTACGGTCAATTGGTCAGATTAGCATGGCATTCGTCTGGTACCTACGATAAGAACACCAAGACCGGTGGTTCTTTCTACGGTACAATGATTTTCTACCCAGAAGCCTCTGACGGAGCAAACAATGGTTTGGCTAATGGCCGAGACTTCTTGTATGAATTCGCTGTCAAGTACCCATGGATCTCCAGAGGTGATTTATGGACCTTGGGAGGTGTTGTTGCCGTGCAGGAATCTGGTGGTCCAAAGATCCCATGGAGACCAGGCAGAGTTGACTCCTACGAGAAGAAGGACATTCCTGAAAACGGGAACTTGCCAGATGCCAGTCAGGACGGTAAGTACGTGAGAAATTATTTCAAGAGATTGGGTTTTGGTGACAGAGAAATCGTTGCATTGTTAGGTGCTCACTGTTTGGGTAAGTGTCATCCAGAAAACTCTGGTTATGATGGTCCATGGGGTCCATCGTTCAACATGTTCACCAACGACTTCTTTGTCAGATTATTGGGAAGCTGGCACGTGAGACAATGGGACGGTGAAAAGCAGTACGAAGACGACGAAACCAACTCGTTCATGATGTTGCCCACCGACGTTGCTTTGAAGGAAGAGTCATATTTCTTGAAGTACGTCAAGTTGTACGCTGCTGACCAGGACTTGTTCTTTGCCGATTTCTCGAAGGCTTTCGCTACCTTGTTGGAATTGGGTGTTGAATACCCAAGAGGCACAAAGCCATTCCTCTTCAAGACTGTCGAAGAACAAGAGTAGATACGAACAATATCTGACACTGTATTTATCTAGTTTGTTTTACTGTCCAATAAAGTAACTATCAAATATGTTGTAGGTGAATTCTATAAATGGGCACAAAAGTAGAGTAAAAATGCAAAAGTTAAATACGCAATAGATGCGTAAATCGATGCAAAGCAAATGCAAAGAAGTTGTAAACGAATTTGTTAGTTTACAGGTTGCAAAATGCCAAGTGACTACAAAAAATATAAAAATTGTGTATTTGTTTTAAAACTCTTCCTATAGGCCACTACTCAGACACGGCTGAAATAGTTGCGGATACAATTTTCCCAGTTGTATAAATCTTACCCGTATGCCCGACTATATTTGCATTTTGGATTCCATGCAAGATCTTCCTAAATGCTTACTCCCGAGACCTCACCAATTTGAACTACAATTCCACTACGATTTGACTGGGAGAGTATTCTTTTACAAAAAGACTACCCCAAATGTAGAAGGATTCACATGAAGATTCTATGATTATCTTTTCCGCCCAAATTTTAGGATTTGTGTGCTATTCTTAATCTATAACGTATGGATTTCGAATAGGAAAGGTGCTGAAAGTGGATGGAAAATAATTGTTTAATGTGCATACAAAAACTCTACACAAATGTCAACTAGGCTTTTGGTGCAGAATGCTGAAAAATGCGAAAGTGAAAATGTCAGGGTTACCCTTCCTTTTCTTAGGTAAATGTAGTACCATGTGTACATTTAAAAACAGTAATGTGCAGAGTGAAAAATTGAAGAATCTCCATTCGCACGACTTTTCTTTCAGTGAAAAATTTTCAGATACAGGCACTTTTACTATTTAACTCAAGTATTTCCTATTGTGAAAAATGTTTTTCCTGTCTTTTTTCCTTCTTCAACATCGTCGTCAATCAAAATGAAGTACATCCAAACTGATCAAATTTTAGAAATCCCAGAAGGTGTCCACGTCAACATCAAGGCCAGATCTATCAAGGTCACCGGTCCAAGAGGTGAATTGACCAAGGACTTGAAGCACATTGATGTTACCTTCACCAAGGTCAACAACAGAGCTATCAAGATCACTGTCCACAACGGTGACAGAAAGCACGTTGCTGCTTTAAGAACCGTCAAGTCTTTGATTGCTAACTTGATCACTGGTGTCACCAAGGGTTACAAGTACAAGTTGAGATACGTCTATGCGCATTTCCCAATCAACGTCAACATCGTTGAAAAGGACGGTGACAAGTTCGTCGAAATCAGAAACTTCTTGGGTGAAAAGAGAGTTAGAAACGTCAAGATCTTCGAAGGTGTCACCATCGAACAATCTGCTAACCAAAAGGATGAATTGGTTGTTTCCGGTAACTCTTTGGAAGCTGTTTCCCAAAACGCTGCTGATATCCAACAAATCTGTCGTGTCAGAAACAAGGATATCCGTAAGTTCTTGGATGGTATCTATGTTTCCGAACGTGGTACTATTGTTGAAGAACTCTAAGTTATTGGTGCTTTGTCCATAATTTAGTATCCTTTTTTTCCACGAAGGAGGGTGCTTGTGTACTAATACATTTCTCTTCTTTATATCTATTTCTTGTTGAGTTTTCAGGGTTTATATAGTTCAATTTTCTTATTATTGGGTTAACCCTGTCTCAATCGTGGATCGTTATCGAGCTCATTACAATGCAGAGCCACCTACGATCCACCTGTAGAAGCGCGCAAGAGACGACGGTTAGATGATTTTGTTGGCAGAGTTTGGAAGAGATATTTTTTCCTTGAAGTTTGCTAGTTATTTTATCTACTGAAGTTTCTTAAATTTGCATTGTCAAAATTTTAAGCTATTTTTGTGGTGGTTTTGTCAAAGAAACAACATTTTGGTTCGAAAGGATTTGAACCAAAAATTTGTCTCCGCGATGAACATAAGTCTACTATTAGGTGTGACAGAGGCTGTAACACTATTACTCTTCGATTTTCAAGATGCCCGAATTATAGCACGTGACACATACTAAATAGTTGCAGAGGTTGCCGCTACTCATGTACAGGATCACCAAGACCATATCCTCTCTAGACATGCAACTATACATGAAGCTATAGTTGTGAACTATTCTTCCACCATCCAGCAACAATATCAGGCTTCAAAATGGTCACCAAAGTTGCATTCTTAGGCCCAGAGGGTACATATACACACCAAGTACGTTTATTCAGAGTGGAGGCAGTGAAGACAAGCGATTTATGACTCATTCTCAGACAACTTCTCAGACGTGAAATCTGTTTTACTAACAACAGCAAAAGGCAGTGATCCAGCAGTTCGGTAACAAGGGTAATGTTCTGGTATATCCAGTGAAGACAATTTCAGATTGTTTCAAAGAGATCCACTCCAAAAATGTAGATTTCGCTGTGGTTCCCTTGGAGAACTCTATCAATGGTAGTGTAGTTTTCACTTTTGACCTCATCAGAGATTGGTTCATACCGTCTTTGAACAACAACACTAGACAGAATGACGACAGTGGCATTTTAAGTCCGCCTTCATCTTCTAAAACGGCATCATCTTCAACGTCTTCGAAGCCAGCTTTCAGAATTGTAGCTGAGCAATTTGTGTCCATTCACCATAACTTCTTAACCAAGGCAGAAGACATCTCCAAGATCACATCTATATATTCCCATCCCCAGGTGTGGACCCAGGTCACAAGATTCTTATCAACTATCCCGGCCAGTATCCCCAGAATTGACACTACTTCAACTTCAAAAGCTGCCGAGTTGGTCAATAATGATGAATCCCATTCCACAGCCTGTATCTCATCCGAAATGAGTTCAGGCTTGTACAAATTGCCTATCAGAAATGCCAACATCGAAGACAATCCTAATAACACTACCAGATTCTTAGTTTTGGGATATGAAAAGCCTCCCGCTCCATCTCCATCACCTGCTCCTGAAGAAGGAGAGCCAGAGAGACCAGATTCTCGTATTACTTCTATCATATTCACATTGAATCACAACGATCCAGGTGCTCTTTGTGATGTCTTGTATGAGTTCAAGAGCAATGGAGTCAACTTGACTTCGATCACATCTAGACCATCCCATTTGCAGCAATGGCAGTATGTTTTCTTTGCAGAGATGATTGGCGATCTGATCAGTGATTCTAATATTGCCAAAGGTATAGAACTGGCCAGTAGTATTTGTCTGGAATTGGTAGTGCTCGGCTCCTTTGACAGAAGCTGGAGGTACTGGAAATCATTGTAAATACTAATATATAACTATACTAGGAGCTATAGTTACTAAAATCAACCTGTACCATATCCATATATTACAACCCATACAGCGGGATGATATTGTTAAAAGTTATTGTTAAAAGCTACTGATCTCTATATAACTTATTTTTGTAGTAGTTGTATATAAACCCAAATAAGAAATCATAATAATGAAAGGCACAATACCCTATCATTAGCTAGCATCTGCCAATGCATTACAGCCATAGGATTGATGTAGCAACGTAATAATATACATAATCACCAAAAGGCAAATCTAGAAACATATCCATGCAATTGTATCGGTTTGAAAAGACCATAGTTCTAGGAGCCAAACTTCTGGTATGTCCATTCCGTGTTGTCCAAAGGACATGCGTTTCTGGTTTTCAACCATCTCTTAATACAATGCAAATGGAAGGCATGGTTACACACACCCCAAGCAGCAATGCATTCTTCCTGGCCGTTGTTCATGGAGTTGGGTTGACACTCGATGCAAGGTTCCATAAGATGGTTTCTGCAGATGGCACAGTTTTCGATTTGGATATCTACGAATGTTAGTATGGATTATGATAAACGATTAATCATCAACACAATGAAAAATCAATTTCAATGAATAACCACTCAGAGTTTAATACCAATAAAAATATCAGTATGAAATACACTCGTTATTCAATGAACAATGACAGAATACTTACCCCATGACCAGAAGGCTACGGCTGTCCATTTTTTCACTTCAAACCTTTGCCTGCAGTTTTTGGACTTGGAAACTTCCTCTGTGGATGTTTGTTGAACTTGTTGTTCCTCTATTGGTGTCGTAGTTAGTATCTATGAGCGTGCCAAAGACTGATTGAGAAATGCAATGAAGAACTTACCGCTATCAACTTCCATTCTTTCAACTTCTTCAGACATGACGATTACTTGCAAAGTAGGATATCAAGGACGTGTCCACTGCCTGTAGTCGAAGTGGAGTAATAGAAGAATGCCTATAAACTTATAACCAGATTACATATGCTAAAGGCATATAATCGTACGCGAGCAGTAGGAGAGACCCACTTGGTCTTTGGTCATGTGATCTGAGTATGGAATAGCCTTCAACTTTTCACATTATCAATTACATCTTCAATTTACTATACCTACATTTTTAATATCATAATATCCATTCTTCGGAAACAAACGATGTCGACAGCTAACGGAGATCTCATATCGTCCTTATATCCGCCACCTCCGGTTTATGTTAAATTTTTTACGACCGAAAACCTCAACAGGTTAAAGGAATGGCAGAGACAACCAAACAAAGTAATCGATACAAAAGTGGAGAAAGCAGATGGCAAAGACGATAATGGCGATGGAAAACACAATGAAATACAAGATGCGGTTGCTCCAGGCGAATTGAGGTTTCTAGTACCCCCACATCCACCGACCGGAACTCATTACAGGGGCTATGGTAACATATGGTCCTTTGAGGATAAGTTGCCCAGCTTGAAAAGTGCCAATTGGGAACAGCTATATGAAGACGATGACGAATCGATAACGTCCGAGACGAAAATCAAGGAATTGCACAAGTTAATGGACTCGTTATTATTGAATTTTTTGGAATTGATAGGATTAGCTTCTATTGATCCTCTGCAATACGAAAGTAAGATCAAGGATATCTCGCTTATACTTATCAACATCAACCATCTCCTCAACACGTATAGACCCCACCAATCTAGGGAAAGTTTGATCATGCTCTTGAGGAAACAAATCGATGCTAAAAGAGCATCTATCAACGAGGTCGAAAAGGTGTGTTCTGAGGTTAAACAAAAGTTAATGAAATTGACTAATATTCTAGACGTATACAAAAAGGGCAATGTAGCTTTACCAGACAATGTGGACAAGTCACCCGTGGCAGAAAACACCGAGAGTATAAAGGATGAGATAATTAACAAGTTGTTGTCTGACCATTGATGGTGAAAGTGTGTATTATAATGTACAATATATGAAAGTAGAATATACTCTATAAGTGACAAGAAAGTAATCGATCTATTATTTCTATCATTATATATTACGCGTACGAAGGGTAAATAGTATCTATGACTACATCACATTCAGAATTTTGTATAAAGATAACCTATATCTATAATATATACATAAGAAACGTTACAAGAGATCCAAGAGATCGTTGTTCAACTTGCTATTATTATTGCTCAAAGCAGCATTAGATCCAATGTTGAAGTCATTTAATCCCTGGGTCACATTGCTAACAGGAGTTGGCGTATTTTGTGGTATTGTACCAAATAAGCTCAAAATATCGTTATTGGAAGAAGGCTGCTTTTGCTGTCCCAGCGATACGGGGACCGGTGCACTGAACAAGTCGTTCAACTCATCCAATAAGCTGCCAGAACCTTCTGTAACACCATTGTCACCTGTGAGTGCGTCTTCGTCATCATCAAAGTCAAGCAAGTTTTCGTTCTTAGCGTTATTTATGATTTCCTGTTTGGCCAAGTTGGTCAAATCTTCAATGTCATCCTTCTTAGATGATGATCTAGACTTGTTAAACAGAGCTACATGGCTGTGGGCAGCGTTTGGATCAATGAAGGTGAATGCAGGCTTGTGGTAGACAGACGACAACGTCGACAACTCTTCCACCAATGACTCCAAGACTACCGGGTTGAAAGAAGCAATGGTTGTGGTGATAGGTGGCAACTTGGCCAAGATAATTTCCTTCTGTGATTCGATGGATGAAGACGACAATATACGCCAATAGATATATGCCTTGTCCCTGACATCAGCATTCTCACAATCTTTGGTGGACGACTCCAATACCTTCTGTAACAAGCTGGTGTACTTAGAGCCTGAAGCTGAGAGGTTAACCTTGACAATAGTAGTCAAGATATTCAATTGCAATACAGACTCAAACGCTAAAAAGTCGTCGATCAAGACTTGTAATTTGTCATGCAAGTTGGAGAAGTATTTAGGATACTCTCCCAAGAGCCAGATATAACCAGCCAAGGCGTCCAGTCTCTCCAACTCGGTAATATGGTTGGATATAACTGGGATAATTAAAGTGATGAGATCATTCTTACCAGGGTAACGTCTCAAGATGTTAGTCAAAACGACAATGGACTCGTTGATAACTAAATCACCTCCTCTGTGGTCTATCAAGTTATTCAAAAGATTGATTGCTTTGACGGTAGAGCCCGACAATTTGATGGCCACAGAGCCCATGGATTTGATAGCCTTTGCCACCAACGACGGTTCGAATTCCATGGCGTACTCTTGCAACTCACCCAACAACAATGCGCTGTTAGATTCGTTTGCCAAACGGACCATGATCTCCAACTTCTCCAACTTCAAATATAACGGATCGGAGTACTTGATAAAAAACACCCTCAATTCCTTGGACAAAATCTGAGGATACTTTTCCAAGATGATGCGTATGTTCTTCAAGCCTACATATTGAGCCTCTGGAATGGACGAGCTGACCAATGATACCAACGGAGCAGATAGTTTCTTCAAGATAGAAGCTCGCTGCGCTGTAACAGGAATGCTATCTATGTGGTGGATTATGGCTCTGATGGAACTCAACACTACAGACGGATTTACATGTTGCAATTGTGGAGTCACACGTTCTATTATGTGGTTGGCTTCTTCAGCGTCATCGGTGTGATACTCGTTCAAAGTTGTCAAGATGGTGATTCTACCCCATTCAGTGCATTCGTTCAAGCACATAAGCAAGTTCTTGACGGTTTCGGTATCTGCCGTAAAAACCTCTAGGTTGACATCGGAGTTCATGTCTCTAATTTCGTACAATGCGTTCAAAGAATTGGCCACTACCATAGGGTTGGAGTCCTTGATGAGTCCCTTCAACTGGTCCAAAAAGCCAAACTCTACACACATCTCAGGATTCAAGTCGAACAATTTGGCCACACAGAGAGCAGCAGTCTTTCTCACATAGGGATTCTCGTCTTGAAGAGTTCTCTGTAACGGAATCTCCATATAGTCCACCATCTTGCTGACACGGATACATCCCATGGTACGGATGGCCAAAGCTCTAACCAATGGATTCGGGTCTTCAGTATCTTGCACAAAAGTGTTGACAGCCAAAATGCATAGCTCGGGGTGCGTTTTGGCGTAATTCATCAAATATAAATAGACCAACTTCTTCTGCTCCAAATCATACGTGGCAATGTTCTTCAAAACGTCGGGAAAGAGCGACGACACATCCTTACCCACGGTCATAGCCTGGATCACTCGCTGGATCGCATCTTTTCTTTCGTGTTTGTACTGCGAAACCAAACCACTCTTCAATTCAAACGTCTCACCCTTTCTGGGGCCCGTCATGAAGCTACGGATCTTCCTTTCAAGCGACATTCTTATGGGAGATGTGTAATTGGGAGGAATGTAGCGAAATATTTCCGTTTGTTTCACAGCCAGTGCTGTCTTTTGTTTTGTTGATCGTCAGGGTCACGTGAAAGTCATGCTCGTCAAAATTATGCAGGTGTATCTGAATAAGTTTGCTCGGTACAAAAATGGCCAGCAGAAGAAACTAGACTTGCAACATATATGAAGTCGAAACAAACTTGGAATATACAAAAAGAAAGAAAAGTAGGATCCCATTGATGTAAATATCCACCGAAATGGACGGCTCCCTCTTATATTAGAAAGTAAGAATAAAAGTAGATTTGTATGCAAGGAAATTCTCCATATTTATATAAATCAAGAACTGCATATATGCCAAATAGATTAGAGTTGAGAAGTTAAGTAAATCCCATCCGAGACATCTTTGAGAAACATTCTACCCATCCACCTACGATTCGAAGGTAGGAAACATCAATTCGCAACCCAGGGATGCCTAAACACTAATCTATAATACTGAGAGTATTTTGGAGTATTTTTTCGTTACAAGAAACGATCCAGAAACTCTCACTCAAACAAGATGATCTATTCCAAGAACTCAAGATGTGAAGGTTACCCAACCGAAAACAGCAACCAAAGTGGCTCATAGAGAAAACGCGAAGATTAAGGACGAGTTGTCCTTTAAAAATTTACTAGTGGTATCGAAATTATTCAAGTTTCAGATACTGAGACCGGTTCGGTCCTTACTGATGCGAATAGTTTACTTATCTGATAGCTGGTTGTCTATATCATATCTTCGCTTATAATGGCGATACAGAGATTGATAATACTCGATAATTTTCTTGAATAATCATAACACACAACCATTATAAACCACCTTCTCTGATTAGAGTATATTCTTCACATAACCTATATTGTATAAAATCTATTTGGGTGCAAATCTACTCACCCATCTCTACCAAACAGCCGTCGAAGAGATTGAAAATAACATTGACAGTCTTCTTTGGAGGATATTGAACGCTATTCTTAGACTTGAGTTTAGGGAACAACTGAGCCAACCTCACAAGAATGTACCCAGCTTCGGTAAGGGCAAATTGTTGTCCGATACATGTTCTGGGTCCTCCTAAGAAAGGAAGGAATGCCCAACCCAACTTTTTTATGTTGGCCCATCTCTCTGGTCTAAATATGTTGGAATCTTCACCGTAGTGTTCTTTATTTCTTTGCGTAGAGTAAACTCTGAACCCAACCGTAGTGCCTCGTGGAACAAAAATAGGCGACAGTCCGTCTTTACCACCTCCTCTAGGCAACAGAGTATCTTTAAGGGCGACCCTCATATTAACAGGCACTGTGGGGTACATTCTCAATGTTTCGTTAATCACCCACTTCACATAGTCACAGTTCTTCAACGATTCAAATGTGATATTGGCGACCTCTTCTTCTGTTCCAGAGCCAAATTTTTCGTAGACCTCTTTTTTCAACTTTTCCCATACGTCAGGGTTACGGGAAAGTTCGTAGAAGATGAATGAAAGTAGCGAAGCTGTAGTATCTCTGCCAGCAAGCATGATGGCAAGTAATTGATCCTGGAGAACCTTGGGGTCTCTGGTTTGTTGCACCAACTCGTACAAGAACGTATAATTTTCCAGAGATTTCTTTTCAAGCTCAGCTTGTGAGAAGTTGAGAGCCCTATCAACGTAGAAACGGGCAAACTTATGAACCTTGGCAATAGCTGTCCTGAATTCCTTACTATCAAATAACCAGTAGAATTGTTGAGCATATCCTCTTTCAGAAGAGTACTTTTGGGTCACAACCAAACCTTCAGTGAAGTCTTTGGCATATGGTACATCATCAGGAGTCCTCGTGCCAATTCTTTCGTCGTACAAGGTATGAACACTTTGGCCAAAAAGGAACTCGGTAGAAGTGTCAAGAGTGAACTTAGTGAACAACTGCTGTAAGTCAACCGTTTCGCCTCTGTAGGAGCGAATATGTTTAGCAAGTGACTGTAAGTGAGGTTCCAAAGCCTGGACATGACCAACTTGCTCCCTGACAAATTGAGGTCTAAGCATGGCTCTAGAGTGTTTCCAACCTTCTCCATCCAAGGTGAAAATACTGTCACCAATTACTGGACTCAAGATCTGGTATCTACGACCAATAGAAAATTCATTAAATTGAGTGGCCAACATGGCCTTGAAGTTCTCGGGATCGGTGGTCATGATCATGGTTTCTGCCAAAACTGACATGGTGAAGGTTTGTGTTCCGATACTATCAAAGGTAAGATCGCTGTACTCAGTCAAATCCCCCTTCCTCTTATGATCTAATATTTGAAGCAAGTTTGGGATCCCAAACCACGGAGACTTCACATGGTAGGGCTCTTCACATCCATATTTCTTGACAAACTGTTGTTTTCTCCAATGGAAGAGTAGCTTCTTCAAGACAATGTAGGCGACAAGCAAGCCTCCAAGAAGAAAGGGAACGCCGAAAGACATCTCAAAAGTTTATCAGAAGTGCTTTCTAGTATAATACTATACTGCTTCAAGAGACACTTCTGCCGATAACAAAACAAATAACTCATATATATACAAATCTTTATAATTTAATTCATATAAATTTGTTCTCCTATAGATTCACACGTATTTCAAGAGAGGAGAACTTCGAATCATCATGTGAGAGAGTGGCGAGCCTCATATATTCACAATTGGGCTTGAACTACAATAAAGTTTGGAACCAACGGGCCCTTGTTACTTCCGGTCATGATGTCATGGTATGATTGCTCCGAACTCCGAATCTGGAAGAGGGGGATGGCTCAATTAATAAGGGGTAAGTTTGGTCTTCAGAAGGCTCGCAAATTTAACATGTGAAAACGGATTTGTAAATGCTTTGGTACGAACTGTGTATGGATCTATGGTTAAATAGACCCATATCTCCGGGGTAACGGTCCGTGAACGACATACCCTTATAGATGGAATTACCCAGTAGTCAGCATCGGTAAGTCACATTTACCCTGAGTTGAAGCAAGAGAACAATCGGAGAGAAAACTAGGGATTGGCCATTTTTCGCAGTCATGAAAGGTATGGGACATAAATTTATCAAATTGCAAACTAACCAAATAGCCAAATGTCAAATGACTTGGCTCCCACCTTTCGTAGCCAATGAACTCCGAAACAATTGTTTGCGGCCGAAATGAATTGTCCCCATTTCTTGCAGGGAAAACGGTGGTATTCTCTTATTCAGATTACTTCTAAGGTTCGAAGAAATAATGATTACTCGAGGATTGATAAACTGAATGTCATCGCGTCTGGGTATATTCAATCTTTCGTGATCAGCAGAATTTTTGTAGTTACTTCTAGATAACGAGGGACTTACAGATTTCTAACAGTAAGCACTATCACGTATTCTCCATTGGAGACTTTTCTGCCTGAAATCCATCCTAGAAATATGTATGTTTGCCACATATATAACGTAGAAGAGCCCCAACTTCGATTCCTTTGTCCTGTCAATTCAGACTACAATAATAAGTGACGCGATTTAAGGTGAAATTGATATCTCTACTAGTTTAGTCCTTTACTTATTCCGTAATAACATCAATTGGAGTCTACCGAAAGGGGAGAATTGTTTAGAATGTATATTTCACATTCAGATTCTATCTCTATAAATTCCTTTCAAAACCTCGAAAACTTACGTATTCCTCATCATCGAATCAGGAGTCGGCAGCTCGAAGAGAAAGAATCTAGAAGCAACGATTGATTCTGCACGGCTTCATATCTGTCAGGTCGGAATTCCAATGTCAGAGTTGCAGCCGTTACGCTACCTGGATATGATTTGTGTTTCGCACGCCATATATTTCACTTAGAGGAGATCAAGATTTCACATAGTAATCTAATTGCAAACTGGTGATAACATCGTTCTCTGGCAAATGTCTATCTACGGCAGGAACCGGAGTTCGTTTCGAAAACTTCTGACAGATGCACCAGTTTTTTCCAGCGACGAAGAAAATGGGGAACTCACCTATATGACCGAGCCCAACTCTGTCTCAGACAAACTAGTTTCAGTGATTCAAGACTCCCTTGTAGTTACCAAAATAGGAGAACAAGAATTGCTTCCATCGGCTGAGATTAGTTCGAATTCGAAAACATACAAATCACAAGTTCGGCTGCTTCACAATCGTAACCTGTCAAATTTCGATCTTTCTGATTCTCTCACTACTTCTCCCCTGAAGCTAGTTACCGTAGTCACTGCTCTTAGCAACTCACCCAGTCCAGTGAAAAATCGGGCTAAGCGAAGACTTGAAGACGAATTAAAGGATTTGGCGAAAACTCCCCCGCGAAAAAAATCCAAGAATAATACCAGAGAGCAAATCACACCTACTAAGAGTATGACTTCAACTACAAAAACAACTCCCAAGCTCACCCCCAAAGAAGCACGCGACTGGGACTCTTTGTTTGAAAGCATAGACGACGAACTGGTTAGTAGAAATACCTTTGTAACAACCAAAGATGATAGTGATAATCAAGATGAAGGAACAGATAACGACGATGGAGAAATCAACGTAGATCTATCAGTATTCTCTTCGTTTGTTGAAAACTCGAATACTTCACCAAGTCGATATTCCAGCGAAAGAACATCGAAAGGAACCGCGAGGTCAAAACTCAGAACATATCGTGACGAACGAAGTTTTCTTCTAGAAGAAAACCAAGAGGAAAATGCGAAAATATCCGCTAGCGACGAAATGCCAGTTGTAGTAGATGTGGTAAGCATTAATGATCTCAGAAATATAAGCAAAGTAAACCAACGAAAAGAAGCTCTAGACTATATCTTAGAAGGATTGCAGTTTACTGATTGCAAACATTTGGTAACTGGAAATGCCGTATTGGTGTCATTTCTAGTAGACTTGACCATCGAGTCAATCAAGAATGGCTCAAATGCATTTGATAACAATTGTGAAATTGCAACCAGATTACTAACGATTTACGAGAATGTTACTATTTCTGAGGGCAACGGAAAGGATATTTTGTATTGGCTAGTTGGTGTTAATTTTCTCTTTTTAGCTGCTTCTGCAACTAGAACTGAACAGATTGTAATCTGCCAGACTTTTAGACATTGTCTATTTTCAATCCTCAAACTGCTAGGTATCATTTACAGTTCCAATAGTTTGCCGATTTTGGTGAAGAATTCTCTTTTGCAATTGCTGGACAATTTGCAGACAGAAACTCCTCTCCAGGTGCAATTGATCGAAGTGATGAACGATAGTCCTGACTTTCAAAGAGTAGACATATTTGAGTATGTCACTCAGTTGTTTGCAGCCGAAACTAACTTGACCAACAAGATAAAGCTCTTGAGCTTTATTCAATCGTATTTAGAAGGATCGCGCGAATTGGACAGCATATACGAACTTGAAATTTGTATATCGAAATCCATGAACAAGATAAGTTTAGTACAACTTGATGTTCTAGATGTTCAAGTTCTAAAGTTGGTTGTCGTCCTATCTACAACTTATGATGATAATGTGCGAGTTGCCGAATTGCTATTTGATCCTAAATATGTTCCGCCCATGATGAAGTATATCAATAGCAGCTATACTTGCTTAAACAAAGAGGATCGGTTCAACATAGCATTGTTTCTCTTGGGATTCTTGATGAACTTTGTGGAATCAGATCGATTCCAATTGAAAGAGTTTGATTCTGTCAGGGACAACGTAGCTATATTTGAAGCAATTGATGCTGCTTCATGCGACGAGGCTACCGGTCACCTAGTAGGCTACAACAGTATAGTTTTGACATACTTAGTGTTGAAGTATGGCGAAGAGATCGAGATAGACATCAATCATCTAAAACAGCAGTTGGTTCATTTCAAGGAGAAGATATCTAATACTAGAATCAAGTCCAAGATTGATAGTTTGCTTACTGAATTGGCTAAATAGAGGCTACGTATCATAGAGCAGACAAAACAGCATAGCCACATATAGAAGGTCTGCTACATTCAATATCTACAGACAATAGGGACGTACTATACAGAATACCACTGAGAGGATAGATGTACCAATCAGTTGATATTCTTCGACCTGTTGGAGATGGCGACAGTCTGAAAAATGTATATTATTTAAGGATAAAAGACCCCACAAGTAGAGACTAAACACCAAAATAAAGGAAATCATTGATGAAAAATGCGTTGTACTATAAGAGATCCAGAACGGAATAAATCTGAGGAAATGAATATTCATATGATTACATTTAGATATATGGCAAGTAGGCTACGACAGCATCATGAGAGTCGCGGCATTGCATTGGATTCATATGGAGTTGATTTATTCGTCTTTAAGACCACAGATGGCTCTTCCAGCGTAGTACAATGGGAAGATGGTGGTGACGGTGAAGAGAGCGTAGAATGGGTAGACAGCAAACTTGGCTTGAGGTCCCCTCAACCACAAAGGCTTCTTGGTGTTTTGGTAGTGCTGTTGCAACTTGATGATTCTTTGTGGATCCATGGTGATATCTGAAGACTCTCAGTTAGTACGGAAAAGACGGCGTATATGACGAGAAGGAAACAAGAACTTACCTTTTGTAAATGTCTTGCAATCAGTAAATATACGGTGAATCTAAATATCAGTTCATTTTTTCTCAGGCACTTTTTTCATGGAGTTTATTGGATGAGTGGTTTTGTGTAGTCTTATATGTGCAGGTATTCAAATGGGCCATTGCCAGTTTGGGGCCCGCTTCTGTGTAGACTCTTAACTACTTGGGCAGAACTCTACGAGCCAAAACCGAAGCGGGAGCCCTATGTAAATAATGTAGAGTAGCTACAATATCTGATTCCAACTAATTGGTTTGGAGCTCGTAAGAATTCTAAACATTTAAAATTCTCAATGCAATTATCTACATGTATTGGGCAGATTATGATGGAGAATCAATTTCGAGTACATAATTGTAATATAGCACGTAGCATTAGTAGGTACACATTACCGTACTTAGAATATAGTACTCAAATTCAATCACCAAAGTCTACATTCCTTTCAAAAACACCTGTATCCCTATACTGTGAATCAAGTGCTTACGCCTTCCTGGTACCTAGCGAGCTGTCCAACTAACGATTGTTCTGCGATCTCCGGATGCCTGTTGAAGTATTGTCTAACCACCATGTAGCGCGGCCAAGTGTCTTGAATATTAGGTGGTGCGTGTAACACTAATGAATGATAATGAGTTCCTATGCTGATGACTGGTATGATCGATGAAACAGATCCGATGCTCAATATGCTAATCTGACATGACGTTAATCTCAAATGACATTCTGCCAATATGAATGATCACATCATACTATTTATTCCTCATCGTCACTAATTTGAATCACTCGATGCCTGTGCACTCTGATTTCGTCGTCATCGCCCGCTTGCTCCAACTGCGCATCGTGAAATTCGTCCAACGCATCTCGTATATCGTCTGAATCATAGTACTGTACATCGTCGTCATCGTCATCATCATCGTCGTCGGCTCCACTCAATATTATCGGACTTGCTGCGTTGTCGCCATGGAATCCGTTCCAATCATCATATGTCGTACTCTGTACTTCATTGTCAGACGAGAGGATATCATCATCGTCATCTAGCCGCACATCGTGGTTTATCTCGCTAACACTACGGGTATCTACAAAGCTGTCCGCACTATCGTATTCGTCGTGTGAACCATGGAAAAAGTGCTCGTCAGCATCTTCGTTATAGGCATCTCCCTCGGGAGAGTCATAATACTCGTCTTCCTGAGGCACTCTAAATCGTGTTCCGCAGTGCAAGCACACGCTGCCGTGAGCTTCCCAGTGGCAGTTGCCGCACCTCGGAACGCCGTCGGAATTGTCTATTAGTGTGAGTGCTGTTTTGAACAAATCGCCAAAAATTCGTTTATGTTTCACATCAAAGTTGTATGCCTTCCAGCAGCCATCGCGGTGTTCTACCAACTTGGTCTTTTCGGCATCTACTACACAAGTGTCAATCACGAGATCCGTTATCGACTTCGAGATCTCCTTAAGCTGCAAGTTCAACAGCGGTCTGTTGTCAATGTTGTGTCTACAGGTGGGACAGTTGATCTTGTTCTCAAACCAGGTGTGCAAACAGTCGTAACAGAACGAATGGCCACATTCTACAGTGAACGGCACGTGCATTGTCTCGTTGCAGATGGTGCATTCTATGTTTGCGGTGATCTTCAGGAGAAGATTGCTGGTAAGTTCGTGATCCTGGAAATGTTAGTATGGGATATGGAAAAGAAAGATATACTCTTGGAAAATAAATATTCTATATGATTCCAAGAATCGTATTGAAAATAATAAGCACAAAGTCGTAGCGTCTGTTTCAAAAGTTTTGAAGTTCGTAACTTCCAATACTTACCATACCACTCCACACCTTCTGTCCCTCTTCAATCTCCCCCATGTTGTGTTGTTTATAGTTCGTGGTACGGAAGAAGAACAAGAAGTTCGCTAGGATGGGGTTGGGTCAAAATTAATGACTGCGGAGTAGAAGTAAATTCGCTATCACAATGTACAGGAAAATGTTCATATGATTACCAGCGTGTTTATGGGTGCAAAAATACTTCGCTAATGTCTATTTTATGAAGAAACACAGACGTTTCTGTTCCTAAATCAACTCAAACACATACAGAAAAATATAATTTGAATACGATATAATATTAATATGCTAATATGCTATGAATATGTGTATATGTCAGGTATTTACAAGTAATTTAAAGCCGTATCTCGCTTTGGACGATCCATTCGTCCAAGAATACCAACGTCTGCTTTATCGTAGCAGCTATATCGAGGTCGTCCTTTTCCAACCGAAGCTGTATATCTCCAATCAAACCTCTCAATTTTGTTAACGTCAACTCGTACGACTGGATCAAGCCCGAGATCTCGACGTGTAAATAACTCAGACATTCCTCGCTGTCTTCAGCTTTTCTATCCTCTAAATGTACCTTATTCTTGTTCTGAGTATATTCAAGCTTGCTCACCAACTTCTTCTCGACGTAGCAGCATTGCTTGTAGATATACGGACTCAATACGATTTCATCCACTGGGAAGCTTTCAATCGTTTCTCGCATTTTATCAAACTGACTGTATGTGATATAGTTGCGTAACTTCAAGTTCAAAAGAATCATTTGTGATCTGTCATCAACTTGCAGCAATTCTATTGTCTGCAAGAGTTTTTCCGCTTCTTCAAACAAGTTCTTATTGATTAACATTCGCGAGAAGGCAATTTTGTCATTTGTTGTGAGAATTTCTCTTTTCTCGTTGTAAAATTGCAAGAGCGAGTTCTTCGAATTCTCCGCAACTTGCAATGTAAGCAACTCTAACATTCCCTCATGCTGATAATACATTCTACTCCTCTTCAAGAGATCTACAAGAATCTTCTGGTTGCTGGAGTTCAGTCTTCTGAACGTTTCCTTAACCAAGGCAAAGTCGGGTCTAACGCCTTTACGAAGAACATCATAGAAGCCTTTGCTAACTCGATACAGTACTTGGTCTGTGAACCTTAATGCCTTACCTCTCTTGTCAGGTCCCCATTGGATATTCTTCCAACTACTTGAGTCGTACTTCAACGGATTCAGAATTATGATGTTTCGCTGGATGTGGTACGGAGTCAATTGAGAGTGGATTTTCACAGCTTTTAGACTGCTAAGCAATTTCATCTTGGAACTCTTGGACAACTGCTGCTGATTTTTGATCCAGGATTTGAATTCATAAGCAAATTCAGGCGTGTGATACGGATACGATTGAATAAATGCATTGAAAATGGTCTGCAAGTAAACTTCTTTAAAGGGGAAGACCTGCGAAGAAGATTGCAAGAATGCCACCAACTGAATGAATTTGTTATTTTTCATGTAATAGCTCAAGATGGCTTCAAAGTACTGCGGTAAGAGGTTCAAATTCAGATCCTTCAAGTGCATTATGAAGTACTGAATCATGTTTACATCGGAGTAGTTAGAACAGAATTTGAGACAATGGTAGTAGAAGTCATACAACTCCCTTTCATCACTTATGGACTCCTTGATTTCCTGTATTACCACAAGATCGTCTTTCAGAATAACTTTCTTGAAGTGAAATGGTTCTCGGTTTATTATTTCATACTGCAAGTTAATCAACTGTATGGTATAATGACCTTCTACGCCCAATCCTTCAATCAAGTCCAAGATATAATTCATTTCATTTTCTGTTCCGAACTTGTGATATTCTGCTAGCAACAAGGAGAGTGCCTTAACCGAGGGAGGGTCTAGGGATTTAGCTGAAAAGAGCCATGCCTGTAGGATCAATGCAAAGTTCTCGAACAAAGCGTCTACTTTAGACATCTGGTAAACTACCGTCTCTAAAAGTATATTGTGCAAAGGCTTTCCCATAGAAACTACATTTTGAAAAAGCGATCTGACAAACTCGATTTCGTAGTTCATAATGAAGCCACTCATGGCATAAGCCAAAGTTTTGGAGTTGTACAAATTATTCAACAAATACGTTTTCAAAGTCTTTTCTAACTCAGGTAAGTCGTTCATGTGATAGCACAACCAGATATAGCTTTCCTGAAACGTTTTATCGGATCCAAACTTGTTGGAATACTTCTGGAATAGTTCATATAAGTCGGGTATTTTATCATAGATATATTTGTGGCATTGTGACTCCAAGTCTATACGGGACAACGCTTTGTACATAGGGACTTCTATCTCACATTCGGATAGAAGTAATGCAGGAGGAGAGGGTCCATTATTGAGAGTCTCCTGGAGAATGTAGTTGAGGATATGAGGATCTGCTAGATGGCACTTATCTTTCAAGTATTCACATAGTCGTTCTAGATTATTCTGCTGTATAAGTTCTCTGAGCTCTGGTGGAATAGTCAAGTCTCCTTGTCTCTTTTTCTGTTCTGGTGATAAATGGAATGGAAGATGATGTGAATATGGCAATTGCTGGACTATTAAGCTTGAAGCTACTGCTGAACGATGGAAGTAGCGAGTTGATTCGCGTGCCTTTCCAGTGCTCTTTTTCTGTTCTGGTGATAAATGGAATGGAAGATGATGTGAATATGGCAATTGCTGGACTATTAAGCTTGAAGCTACTGCTGAACGATGGAAGTAGCGAGTTGATTCGCGTGCCTTTCCAGTGCTCTTTTTCTGTTCTGGTGATAAATGGAATGGAAGATGATGTGAATATGGCAATTGCTGGACTATTAAGCTTGAAGCTACTGCTGAACGATGGAAGTAGCGAGTTGATTCGCGTGCCTTTCCAGTGCTCTTTTTCGACTGGATCCTTTTCACTTGACTAATGAGTCTTCTTGGAATCTGTCTAGATCGTGATTTCAACCAATTACTATAAGAAGTATCGAGTAACTGGGTATTTGTACAAAATGGATGGTTCAAAGCATAGAACGAGGGCCGGGATCGAGCCGGAGTGTAGTTTCGAACGTTAAAAAGGAGATTCTGATAAGTTCTGCTCCACGGCGTCTGTCGCAGCGACATTGTGGATCTTATGAAGAATTGCTGCGTGGATCTCCAGTTGTGGATCTAAAATGGAATCAAGTTGAATTTAGATACAGAAGTTAGATAGTGAAAGGAAAATGAGAATTAGCACTTCTATTGCGGCCGAAATTAAGAGAAAAAGATGCACCTCGAGATAAACAAAACAGTTCAAAAATACAATGACTATTTACAAGTGTATGAGCTGGTATTGTTGTTATGCCTTTGTGTAGCTCTTGTCATAGTAGAGGTTTGGTGCATTAGCGTTCATAAAATTTTGATGGTATGATTTGGGCATGTGCAGGATGGGTTGCAAGGACTGGCTATTACAAAGATAGCTTGCTGGACCGGATAAAGCAAATGAAAATGTTGACAGTATGATAACGATAAGATCGAAAATATAGAAATCATTGGAACTGGCAGATGAGAATGTTTTGAAAAAAAAGGCAATAAAATGGAGGTGTTGGATAATTTTGGATATTATTTTGGATATGAACAAGTTTGGAAATTTAGATAGAATTTCGTAAAAAGTTTCTAAAACATAGAAATTGCAAACCAAACAGGTCTAATATAGTTCTGACTTACCATAGAAGCCAATACCTGCAAGTATGATGCAGTTTATTGGGAAAGAAAGATCAGACAAAAATATACCAGCTTTTATGGTTGTAACAGTTGACTGCATACAATGCGATTATAGTAATTGACCAGCAGTAGCAGCCGTTTATCAGATTGCTCTAGCCCAACTAGGACAACGAGTTATATCCCAACCAGAAAAGAATAGAGAAAATTTTGCAAGTTGACCAAAACCACTCGACATATTAAATTGCAGACGCGTGAGAGCACCAAATGAGTTTGTTCACATTTCCAGATTTAACTATTAAGCGAAGCAGAGATTAATACTCGTATAGATTGGAGTCCACGCTTTTCGTGGTTGAAGATATACAGAGTACCAGAAAAAGGACACCAGAGGAGACTAGGCGTCCGTTCCAAAACGAAAACCGACAACGTGAACATTTTGCTGGAGCTACCCACTGATTTGCATAGGTAATTGCCCCACCTCGTATATTCACTTTGACACATTTACATTAGGCTAAAGAGGATCTAGCGGGCAGAAAAGGCACATACCTGAAATGCCCTAATCCAAGAAGAAGACAAATGCGGCGACCAAGTCTAGGCTTCGAGTTCGTGTGATTTTCACATGTTTTGGCGACGGACTCCTATTTGTTCATCTAAGGCTTAGAACCGTAACAGCAAGTCTAAAGGTTAATTGTGCTGTCCATCTTAATGGGGAGCCCTGTATGGCAGAACGAGATGGGACCCATGTGGCGCTGACAGGATGCGTCTCGGTATGGAATAGGTTTATGAACATTATTTGAGTTTAATTACGGCGGCATGGATGTTTGTCATTTCTATTTCTGGAAAGTGGGACAAAAGAAATTCTGGCAGAATAAAAATTTTTGGAATATACAAAATTGACATCTAATATATATATAGGGATATGTGTTAAGCAATTTCAGAGATTTCTTTCGTGTGTAGCCCCGTATCAGTTCCAGCAGTCGACTACGTTTGCCACTATATTTGCTCAGAACTAGCCACGCTAAGTTCTCATCCGTCAGTTCGTTAGATTTGATTTCACGTAAAACCAGGCTTTCTGCTTTTACTGATTTTTCTCATCTCCACAATCCAATTTTTCACTTTATGACGATTTTCAGGTTCTGAATCTCCAAGTCGCCTCCTTTTCATTATCTGTGACATCCATCGACGTCCGCGAAGTCACGCCATCTCCAGCGACTTGACGATCCGTCGTATTCATCTCGTCGCTTTCACTGAGATCGTAAAGAAGCAGGTTGTTGCTCTGTAGACCCGTTTTTTCCCAGATGGTTGTTTGTGGCTACTTCGTTTCAGCCAACCTAGCCACTCCGTTCTAAAGTCTGATCTAGACCACTTCTATCGTCAGCAATACGTCCAACTTAAATTTATTCAGCAAACTACAAGATTACAAGACTTGCCGAAGTCTACTCCAACAGAACCACACGTCTATCTAAATTAAGATAAGCGTCATAAATCAGGTGACTATTGTAAATTCGTAAAACTTCATCATGTCTGACATCGAAAGCTACCGCTCGGAATCGGAAGAAGCAAGAAAAATCCTTTCGGATGCTACCAGATCTGACGATGTCTTAAACGACCATCGAAACCAGTTGCCCTCTTTGCCGGTTCGTAATCCTGCTTCTGCTGTAATCACCGACTCATCTGCTATCTCCGATTCTGACAGTGAGGAAGAACTTCCTGCTCAAGAAACGGAAAAGTCTCTGCCCACTGCTGGGTCTTCCAGAAGAGTATCCGCAAGACCATCTCAAGACCAAAGAAGAAAGACCAGTAGAAGAACAACTGAAGTTCCTATCACCGTTGTTACCGATACATCTTCTCCAGAAACGAAGCCCTCCAATCGTGCCTATATGAACACTTTACGTAAGGAATTCAACTTGAAAGATGAAGACGAAGACGATTCTCACTATTCTCCTGTTCCTATCTTGAGAAGCAACACCAAGAGAAACAGATCGAGATCGCAATCGTATGCAGAACAGGACAAGAAGGATGAATCTGGCAATGCCAATCCAGGAATATTGTTGAATGCTGGAAGAAGAAACCTGAAAGTACCCAGAAAAAACTCTTTCAACGATTCCAACCATGTCGAGTCCGACTTGGTTTCTCCCATGACGAGGATAAAAACTGCGGATAGTAATGTTTCTGAAAACTACGCAGTCAGACGAGAAAGAAGAGCATCCAGATCGTCTATTGATAGTGAAGCCGATTCACATGCCTCTAGAACATCTCAGGAAACAGAAGAAGATGTGTGTTTTCCTATGTTGAGGGAACATATTCGTATTAAAGGAATTGACTTTGACGAGATCGAAGAATTCATCAGAGACGAGAGAGAACAGGAAGAGATGATGAGACAGGAGAAGTTCATCATTGCCCAAAAGACAGCCTCCAGGGTCACTTCTAGAGATGCAAGATCTACTGGTTCCATCTCCAATACTTCAAGAGGCAGTACTGCTGCTTTGAAGTACACACCTAAGAATATCTTGAAGAAAACAAACACCGCTTTGTCCAAGTTCAAATCCAGAGTATTTGAAGAACAAGGTGACAACGACTCAATCAAATCACTCCATGGAAATGAGAAAGAGAAATTGCCTTCGGATTCTTCTAGCGGAAACGACGAATTCGAATTGAAAAACCACAACATCAGAAATGACATTTATCTTGCTGACGATTCTTCGTCGGACAAGGTAAAATTTGGAGGCACCAGAATCAACGACGGCGACTCTTCTTTGCCAGACAGATTCTCTTTCTTCAGCTCAGAGTCCGAGGAAACGATACATGCTCCTGATATTCCTTCTTTGGTTGAACCTGGTCAAACTATTCGTGAACTCTTCCGAAACGGCGAGGGCACGTGGTGGTTAGACTGTGTTTGTCCTACTGATGCAGAGATGAAGTTGTTGGCAAAGGCTTTTGGTATCCATCCTTTGACCGCTGAAGATATTAGGATGCAAGAAACTCGTGAAAAGGTTGAGTTATTCAGAAGCTACTATTTTGTCTGTTTCCATACTTTTGAGCCAGACAAGGAGTCTGAGGATTACTTGGAGCCTATCAACGTGTATATTGTAGTGTTTACAGATGGAATTTTGACGTTCCACTTTTCTCCTATTTCCCACCCTGCCAGTGTGAGAAGAAGAGTTCGTCAGTTGCGAGACTATGTAGATGTCAGTGCCGACTGGTTGTGTTATGCGATGATCGATGACATTACCGATGGATTCGCACCCGTAATCACTGGAATCGAGTATGAGGCTGATGCCATAGAAGACTCGGTGTTTGTTGCCCGAGACTTGGATTTCAGTAACATGTTGCAGAGGATTGGTGAGTCCAGAAGAAAGGTGATGACATTAATGAGGTTGTTATCTGGCAAAGCTGATGTCATCAAGATGTTTGCTAAGAGATGTCAGGACGAAGCGGCCGTTCAACACGTCAGTGTTATGCCAATCGTAAGCGGTACTGGAACTCCTACAGGCTCCACACCTTCACATTATCCAGTTGGCTTTGGACAAGGAGGAACTGGAGGAGTCAGTTTCGGTCCTGGCCCAGGAGCGCCAGCCAGCACCATTAACCCCACCAATCAATGGCAGTTCCACAGCATGGGAGGTAGAGCTCAACCCAGAGCAGACATAGCACTATACTTGGGTGATATTCAAGATCACGTCGTCACCATGTTCCAAAATTTATTAGCATACGAAAAGATTTTCTCTCGAAGCCACTCCAACTATTTGGCCCAGTTGCAGGTGGAATCGTTTAACTCCAACAATAAGGTCACAGAGATGTTGTCCAAGGTCACTTTGCTCGGTACGATGTTAGTGCCATTGAACTTGGTTACAGGTTTATTTGGTATGAACGTCCATGTACCCGGTGAGGCCCAGACGGGAGATTCGTACCGTTGGTTTTTCGGCATAATTGGTGTCATGATCTGCATCATTATTTGTTCGTTGATGTTTGCCAAATGGTGGTTGGGAAGGGGAAGAGTCGACAGAAACTCACCACCCCCTCCTGGAATGAGTTCCAGAAGATCTATCAAGAGCTTGGGCTTAAGAACAAGAACCAAAGAGGCCGCCAAATCGATTCTCAGCTTTCCAAATAAATATGATTAGCTTGGGAGTCATGATTTTTAATTCTATTTACTTCATCTATGTGTTCTTGTTCGCGTTCGTTTGGCGTCTCTTGTTCCTTTATAGATTCATATACAAGTTTACTTATTTATTTAATAGTTGTTTGATTATGGGTTAGTTAGCAAAAGATATAATACATCCATTGAGCAGTATAGTCCATTGTTTGTCTGTATGGATTTTCTACATCTCCTGAACAGGATTTGTTTAAGAGTTGCAAAGTCTTGATCAACACCATGAATTAATTGAGAAAAAAACTGCGCAACCATTTATCAAGCGCATGCAACTGTGGCACGAAATGTTGCAATCTACTGAATAGACTTCTCAGGAATGAAACAATAAATATGTTTATAGCTAATCAAACATGTTGTTACATTCTTTATTGAAGTATATTCATTCTCAGAATCAAAATTGTGAATAATAAGAGTTTCTTAGTATGACCGTATCAGCCAAAAAACCAAACTTCTTGGTTATAGTAGCAGATGACTTGGGATTCACTGATCTCAGTGCCTTTGGAGGAGAGATCCATACTCCAAACTTGCAGAAGTTAGCAGAGAGAGGAGTCAGGTTAACTGATTTCCACACTGCTTCAGCATGTTCGCCAACTCGGTCCATGTTGTTTTCTGGCACTGACAATCACATTGCCGGCTTGGGCCAAATGGCTGAATTCGCATCCAAACACCCAGAGAAGTTTGCTGGAAAGAAGGGATACGAAGGCTTTTTGAACGATAGAGTAGTGGCCTTGCCTGAGATCTTGAAGGAATATGGTGATTACTTCACTTTCATTTCTGGGAAGTGGCATTTAGGGTTGTTGCCAGAATACTGGCCAAGTAAGAGAGGATTTGAAAAGTCATTCACGTTGTTACCAGGGGCCGGAAACCATTACAAATACATAACCAAGGATGAAAACGGGGAATTCATCAAATTTTTGCCTCCTTTGTTTGCTGAAGATGATAGAAGTGTTGACGCCGAGAAGGAGTTACCAGAAGATTTCTACTCGACTAATTATTTCACCGACAAGGGTATAGAATATATAACATCTGAATCCAGAAATGGAAGACCGTTTTTTGGCTGTTTGACATACACTGCTCCTCATTGGCCATACCAGGCTCCTCAGGACAGAATCGATAAGTACAAGGGTGTTTACGATGGTGGCCCAGAAGAGTTGCGTAGAAGACGTTTGGCCAGTGCGGCCAAGGTAGGGATTATTCCTGAAGGTGTGGTTCCACATCCTATCAAAACGATTAGAAAGAGATGGTCAGAATTGACCAATAATGAAAGGAAGATTGAAGCAAGAATCATGGAAACTTACGCCGCTATGGTTGAAATCTTAGATGAGAATATTGGGAGAGTAGTTGACCATTTGGAAAAGACAGGAGAGTTGGAGAATACTTTCATCCTCTTCATGTCAGACAATGGTGCTGAGGGGATGTTGATGGAAGCTTTGCCTTTGACTGCTTTAAGAATTAATACATTCATTGAAAAGTACTATAACAACGCCATCGACAACATTGGCAAGAAGGACTCATTTGTTTTCTACGGAGATCAGTGGGCTCAGGCAGCTACTTCTCCTCATTCCATGTACAAGATGTGGTCAACCGAGGGAGCCATCGTGTGTCCACTTATCATTCATTATCCTCCGTTATTGAAATCAAACCAAAGCAAGATCTTAGACAGTTTTACTACGGTGATGGACATCTTGCCAACAGTGTTGGAGTTAGCCGACGTTAAACACCCAGGAAACTTCTATAAGGGAAGAGAAGTTGCGGTACCAAGAGGTTCATCCTGGGTAAACTACTTAGCTGACAAGAGTGACAGAGTACACCAAGAAGACACTGTTACTGGTTGGGAATTGTTTGGACAACAGGCCATTAGAAAGGGGTCCTACAAGGCACTCTATATTCCTGCTCCATTTGGACCAGAGAAGTGGCAGTTGTTCAATATTAAAGAGGATCCAGGAGAAACCAATGACCTCGCAGACACTGAAACCAGTGTCCTTTCCGAGTTGATTAATCTTTGGGCGGTTTATGCTGCAGAAACTGGATTAATCGAGTTGGGAAGCGACCTCTTCGCAAAGGAAAGAATCGAGGGAGAAGAGAATGAAGTGATCTACAGAACGATCTTAGATAGTTAGGTTTAGAGAAAAATCTTGGACAGTTAGCTTTTTAACTAGTTATGCACATTTATAATTTTAAAGATATCCATATTATGTTAGATGATTTTATTAAGAAATGAAATGATAATATTAGTTTTCGTTCCGTATCAGTTACATATCATCAATATTATAGTTAGTTTCTTTGTTAGATTCTAAATAATGCAATGCTAATTTCTCCGGCTATTTTGACTTGGGCTTGTGCTTCTTATGACTTTTATCCTTGTGGCTGTTCTTGCTTGGCATTTCTTCTTCCGCGGGTATCCAGATGTCGTACTTGTCGTCTTCAGGAGCCGTTGGCCCATTTTTATCTTTAAACACTTCCTTTCTCCATTGCTGCAACTGCTTCTTCTTGGTGTACTTTCTCTTGTCCTTCAATCTCAGTTCCTTGGGTCTATATGGTGCAAACTTCTTGATACCAATGAAGGTGTTCAATTGCTTATCATCAGCAAGTAAGATTTCCCTTGTAGACAAACCGAACGACTCCGGGGAAACTTCACGGTATTTAAATAGAAGTTCATCTTTAGCCTTAGACCGACCTCTTTCTTCTTCAACTTCGTCAATAAGAACATGAGTCTTGGCTTCTACTATTTCCTGTGCCTTAACCCTCAACAGGTCTTTGTCTTTCTTAACAGACTTCTTTTCCTTCAACTTATCCTTCTTGGACTTCTTCGATTTTTCTTGAACCTGAACTTGTGCTTCTTCTTCTTCGTATTCGTCTACCTCTGATCCATCATCATCACCCTTGTGGAAATCGGCCATGATCTCATCATCTTCATCCCATACTGGCTTTTCATTCTCATTTCCATAGTATTGTTCATTAAATATCTCTGCCATCTTGTTGTCCCAGTCAGCATCATCAAAGTCCTCCTTAAGCAAACTGTCCCCAAACACCTTTTCAATAACTTCGTCTTTGATCCCTCCTCCTACCGCTTCTTTTATCTTCTGCAATCTGTCCATAACCTTGTTTAACTTTGCAGTCTTCTTTTTCTTCAACAAAGCTTCCCTCTCATTATTTTCCTGTTCCTTCACATCTTGCTGCTTTTCTCTTTGTCTCTTACGACTGTTAGTAGCAGATCTTCTGATCGTAGCTTGGTTACGAGCATATGACACGATTTCGGCCGAGTTAGCATCCTCATATCTGAAATTGTAGGCATGCTCAAATTTTTCTACAGCATCATCAAAGTCTTCCTCATCGTTCTGGTCAATTCTGTCTAGGTTAATAACCTTGTCATTCTTCTTGGGAATCCAGGCTCTGTCATTTACAAAAGCTTCTAAAAAGCCTTGTTCATTGTCGTTGGGGTCTGGAAGACTCGTAACTTGACGATCTGGATGAATGCGGTTAACAGATGTTTCTTTCTTCTTCAAGAAATCGTCGTCATTGTCTTGATCCTCTGTATCTTCTTCTTCATTGAAGGCACTTTTGATATCAGCAAGTAATTGGTCTCTTTCTTCTCTTTGAGTCACTACAAATGGTTTTTCTCCGTCTATCGTTCCATATTCGTTATCTTCGCCTTCATCCTTATACCCTCCAGAAAGCAAATTCTGTCTGTGGTAATCTTTCAAGTACAAAGGTTTCTCTTTCTTAGTAGTAGTCTCATTGAAATTCTCTGGATCTTCAAAAAACTTTACTTTCGGATCAAGCAATTTCGAAGGATTCTCCTTGATAGCCTGTAAAACATTATTGATACCAGCTTCGACATCTTCTGTAATCAAATCACCAAGTTCGTCTTCATCTTCTGAAGAAGATTCAGATTCAGATTCAGAATCGGAGTCTGGGAATGAAACCTTTTTTTCTTCGGATTTTGAGATTTCCGTCGTTACTTGTTTGGAAGCGCCGATTTCTTGCACATCCTTAATTATAGCAGCCTCTCTGGCCCTTTTTGCAGCAGACTTCTTTCTGGCCATCGTTTGTTGCTTTTGTTTTGTTTAAACTGATCTTTCAAAACTACTATTTCACCGTCAATAAATTTTTGAAATTTTTGGAATGAGATGAGAATAATTCTGCGGACTGTATGTAACGCCAACGGTTGCAGTTGCAAAAATTCTGTAGTATGAAGGGAAAAATAAAAATTTTATATGAAGAACCACATTTCATGTATAAATTCAAATTGAACGTACCCATTAAAGATATTCACAAATTACAATGGAAGAACGTTTGATTGTCTATTTCAATACTATACATACTATCAATTAGAGTCTAGCTTCTTTACGCGCTGGCGTTTCTTTGACGCGCTCTGGCATTCCTCTCAGTTCATACCACCATTTAACTCCAAGTTCCACTCTGTTTAAGTCCATATTCTCACTGAGCGCTTTCCAGAGCGTTACTATCAAATATTCCGTTTCTTCTGGAGTGCTCAATTCCACCAATTTCCATATTTTGTCGAGCCAACTGGTAAAGTGAGTTAGAGGAAAGTATGGAATTAAATTTATCAAAGCTTGGACAATTGCCTCTCTGGAAGTTCCAGCAGTAGTACGTTTTGCAAATTCATATTCCGGTGCGATATTTCCAGCCGCAGGTTCACTGGTTCCACTCTGAATAACTTGCTTCGTGTCGATCTGCTGTCCTGGTATGGTTTTCTCTGCTTCTGTATAAATGAATGCTATAAACTCTTCTGCCGAATCCTTGTATCCTCCATCAGGATACTGAACAGGATTCGACAAGAGCTTTTTGCCTAACGTTTCAATAGCAATATTGAGTTGGCGCGAAGAAATCCTAGAAGGAAACTGACCCAAGAGTAATCTCACGTAAGCAAACGTCTCTGCTGTGTTATTCGTTGTACTAGTGGCAAAGCAGAAAAGAACGACTGAATGAGCAGCCTCAACAACATCTCCCTGTATATATTTACGATCATCGGCAAGATCCATTCCAAGACTGAATACGTTTTCTTTTATGAAAATCTGATTGGTTTTCTTCAGTTGTAGATAGTTTTCCCATAAACCTAATACAAAAAGTACTTTTGATGCGGCTATATAATCTGAATTTATCACCTCTGGGTAAAGATTCACTTCTCTGTAGTCTCCAATCAAAGTCATAGTGAGATTTTCATAGCCAAGACCTGAATTGTGTGCCAATTCAGATGATAAATGGTACACGAAATTATAACTGTCGAACCCTCCTTGCCCAATTGACAACATTATAAAGTGTACATAGTACAAGTTGTGCAAAATCTTTAAGGCAATTTGCTTGTACTGTGACTCAAACGTGGCCAAGTCTCTTCTTCCAAATACGTTAAAAAAACTAGGTTTAGAAGCAGAAAAGAATCTCGTAAGTATACCCTGGTATATAATAATTTCAGAAAACAACAAAGACTTCAATAACCTCCAGAAAACTTGATGAACTGGATTTGCATTCAAAGTGCTTCCCTTGGAGTTAAATAAAGACGGCTCCGTAGTGTGGCACAAACGTCTGTTGAAGTCTAGAATGCTCAAAAGTGAATCCATAACTATTTCAAAAGACGAGCTATCAAGCTTTAATGACTGGAAGTATGCCTCCAACAAGAATGAGAGCTTGTTGATATGTTTTATTACTGGTTTCTGGGATATTTCCTTTTTGATGATGTCCATACTTTGCGTATCGCTGGGATCAATGTGGAAAAACTTGAAGAGTACAGCAGATGAATTTTCTGGATTGATCATTATAAGTTCCACTAGCTTAGAAATTATAAACGAACTAGGTATTTTTCCTGAATAATCTTCTACATTCTCAGTCTTATCGAATATCAAAGCAAAACTCAACAAGCTCAAGTTAATGATATTATCCGAATGAGAAGGAGAAATACTGAGGGTAAGAGCTTTTTTGAAAAGTGATTTGGCTTTATTGTCCCAATCATTGAAAAACCATCCATGATCTAGATAGCTGATTTCTGTATAGAGTTGATCTCTTAGATCGTTGGAAAGAAATAAACCAGACAAAACAGGTAAAATCTTCCACGAATTGGCAGCTGGATTGAAGGAAGCAAAATTAGTCAATTCAGTCAAGATGATTTCGTAGTACTTCCTAATTGACAAAGTTGGCTGGGAGATTTTCAACTTTTTGTCTGTGATCAATTTGAAAACTTCTAAGATGAGATAGTTCTGCTCCATAGGTGGAGTCTGAGGGCCAAAACATGGACGGTTGTTCAAGAAGCTGGCGACAACGAGTCTCAAATTGTGTTCCTGTTTAATGAACGGAATATAATTGTACAAATAACCAAGAATTGTTTGAATGGTTGTGTCAGGCTTGGGAAATCTCAAATCGTGGATGAGGAAGTCCAATTCCTGAGGAGCACTTTTGGGATAGTCGCCTTCTCGCAATTGAACTTCTCCACTGTGAAGTAAAGCTCTTCCTTGTGGACCAAGTTTACTTCCAAGGCCACTCATCGTAGTTGAATTATTGAAAACAGTCAAGAAAAAGTGAAGATTCAGAATACGAAAATGATTTGTGGAGAAATTTTAAGTACCGAGGATACAAAATCACGTGAGTATGGTGAAAAATTGTACGGTTTGGAAAGTGGAAGTTCGAAGACTGTTGATGGGGGTGCCGAAATGGAGAATTTGAGAACGATGAAAGAAAGAAATAGAATTCAGCATTGGCAGTATTGAAGGATTATCAGAGTCTGATTTTAGTATTTTTCTGGCGTTTTCTGTGTGTACTCTGGTAGATTTAACTGAACCTAAGAACAAGATTCACAAAAAACGACCTAGTGTTCTCGCATATGAATTTTTGCATTTACAAAGCTTGCTATCATTAGAAGATCATTTTCCTATTCGGCTACTATTGCAAGCCAAGAGAAGAAACTTTTCGTCTGTTGCAATGTGTGTCAAGCTGTTAAGGTTTCGCCTTTATTTCTACAGTTCACTCTTCGCAATTCTAACTCTCACTAATTTTCTCACTATTTCTCACTAATTTACTATTTCTCGCTAAGTCCCGCTATTCCCAGTTGCCGTAGCATCCCATTTCCCCCACCGTACCTAATTAGGTAGCAGAACCGTCGAGATCTACCCCATAATTTTTCATCTGTGGTGACATGCCAAAATGTGTACTCCAACAAGTACAACCACTTATGAGTAAATCGTACTTCTATTTGGATTACTGAATTGTTTAGATCAATACTGCATTAGTCGGAATAGCTGAGGCCTCTGCTATTCAAGCTTCCTTATTAAATCATCTCATCTCATCTCCATGTCACGGGTGGTGAACCCCACAATTTCGAAATCGCCAGAAACCAGAAAACTGAATTTCATCGAAACTGGCGATGTTACCAAGCTTTCCAAATCCTGTGATTTCTGTAAATCGAAGAAGGTCAAATGTGACCAGATCAAGCCCATCTGCTCTTACTGCATAAGACATAGTCAGGATTGTGTCTATAGTAGAGTCAGAAAGCCAGGCTTGAGACCAGGCTACGGCCAGCAGGTATTTGAGAGAATCAACGGTCTTGAATCGTTTGTAGAAAACTTCCATACCTCCAGTAGTACAGAAATCGAAATTCTCAGAAACAAAATCGACGGTTTTACCACTAGATTTGAAAATATAGAAGCCAAACTCATAACTAGTGGCAATACAAACATCGCTAAAGGTTCAATTGCCTCTGACGATATAAATAGTGTTGCAAATGTCAATAGCAGTGGGAATAATGGCTTTGCTGAAAATATAAATGCCAGGAAGACCATCTCCAGAAAAGAAGCAATAGATATGAACAGCATTGACAATATAATTTCGTCAACTAGTACAACTTCAGCGAGCCAAGACGATAAGTACTTGTCTGGAGAATTGCCTTCAATACATCAGGCAACAGTTTTGCTAGAAATATTTCTAGAGAAAGTTCATCCCATCTTTCCAGTCATAGAACCTGCAAAATTCAACGGTTTGCTAGATGAGTATGAAACTGCTCCCAGATCTGTGCTTCTAGGAGCCATATTATGTTCATTGCGATTTGCAGATTCTTCATTAATTTCACATATACAAAAGAAAGTGTTTAGTGAATCCATTGGCTCAAAGTTGCTAGATTCTTGCTTTGTCGTAGGCACTGTAGAGGAGTTACAAGCCATGAGTTTATTGGCCTTTGATCTTTACGGCTACTCCAACAACCCCAAGACGTGGAGTGTGATAGCGTTGATATCCGCTGGAGTTGTCCATCTTAATATAACTAGAGGCAGACTTCAGACCTCTATTCTTGAGCTATACACCAGCCGTTTTGATGGATGCAAGAATTTAACTTCCAAAACAGCAACAAGCCAAAAAGTTATAGAAGAGAGAAAGTTGCTATTCTGGGAAATCTTTCAGCTTGACATTCTTTCCAGTGCTTCAAGCTCGTTTCCCTTGAAGATACCCTCTTCTGAAATCGACTGCACGTTGCCGTTAAAGTTCGAGTTGCTCAAAGGTGCACGGACAAATGAGGACTATGCGAGACTCAAGAGTTTGCCTACAAGAACGCTCAACAAGTATGTCAGTAGTGTCAACTATGACCACTATGACTCGAATTGTTTTCTCATTGAGATTTTGAATATCCTTGGAAAGATCCACATGTTCATGCGAAAACCTCTTGATCTTACAAATATAAAGGAGATGTTGAATTGGCAGATTAAGTTTTCCGAGTTGGATAACGAAATACAGGTATGGAAGAGAACTTTGCCAGGAATATATAATGATTTGTTGGATAACGAGAAGTTACCCTACGATAAAAACAATTCGTGCAAGGATATTCTCTTCCATTCCTTATACTATACTACGATTGTCAGGCTAAATTCTAGTGTAGGTTATCCGTATCTTCAGTTTTCTAGTGGTCCTCTCTCATTCAAAGATGCTCGTTCTAGGTGTTTAGATGCTGCCCAGCATGTAGTCAATTTCGCCAAGAAGCTTTCGAAAATCTTTTCGGATGATGAAACTTTCCACCAACGGATTGGTCCCTATTATGCGTTCTCTCTTTGGGTTTCGGCGCGGTTGCTTTTGGTGAATGCTATCAATAGCGATTTGGAAATCCCCGTGGATGTCCAATACTTGATCTCGCTATTGACGCATATGGGAGATTCTTGGGAGAGTGCCTCAAAGTATGCTAACATATTGAACTTCTTGATAAGTGAGTTGGAAACAGAATCGCAGGAGAACTTGAATATTATAAACCATTTCTCGCATGGCACCCTTAATAACGGCGAAGAGTCAATGTACCGTTCGGAGGATGCAAGCATCATCTCGGATATTAGACTTAATGCTTACAATTTGGATGTGATTCTTTCTGAAAAAGTAGAAAAGTTTACCAATAATAAGGGTGGCAAGGTTTCCCCTAATAACCAGGCTGATATTTCGAATTTCTTTGAATGGTTCAAGTTACCATTTACTGAGATCAACACTCCAACGTTGCAATAAGATTGACCTTGATATACTACTTTTAAACTTGTATATGTTGTTCTCTATAGGTGTCATGCAAGCAACAGGACATGATATTCTAGGCTGCTAACAGTTTCAAGCAGTTAAATGTAATTTCGAGAAATTAATCATAGACGATTTCGCACCCATTCGCATTTCGGTATTCTTAACTATTTTATGAACAAAATTTAATATCTAGAATACTTCCAGCACAGAGGCCAGAATTCTTGTTGGTTATATGGCGAAGTTATTTGATTGTCTTTTAGTGTTTAATATGAAGAAATGTAGAGATTTTAGACAAAAGGGGCTACTTTGCTACCGAACTTGTTTGTTTCTGAAAATGACTATTTCAGACAAGCTGTGCTTCGCCGTCATTCTGGGCGGACTAAAATCAGCCAATGGGCAGACCGTAGGGACCCACCAAATTCACCGTGATCTAGTATTAGTATTTCACTTTGTATTCTCCTACAGTGAAGAGAAGTAAGGTCCATCCTAAATAGAACACAGCCCCAAAACCACTATATACCCAACAATACTATAATATGTATGGAATCCTACACCCAAAATCACGATTTTGCTGATTTTTTCTCATCTGGGTAGATGGTTGCCTTTGGGAATATTATGTCACAATCACAGCTTGACAGCAAAGAACGTAGGAAAGCATCGTCAGGAACAGTTTACACCGTTGAGTACATATAGACCAGATTGTGACAATCAAATAGAACTTTAGTACACTAGCGTGAAGTCAATGTCAAATGACAAACTTGGGTCTATCCTAGCCACACCTCATTTCCAAAATGGATCCTCATCCAAGGCTGACAATCCCTCATGAACATCCGAAGAATAGGCGTGCCTTAACTATTCGAAATACTCCTCCTCTATGAGTATCCAGCTACCTCCGGGTGTTATTAGTGGTCCAGTTTCATCGCAAGCTTACAGAACTGTGAAAGACAGGAGGCTATCTACACAACTAGTTTAACACCAGAAGTGCAACAAGATACTTCTGGCTTTCTACTGGAAGATAGATTTCCTTCTTGAATTAATTAATCTGTGGACACTGCTTCAAAGAGTGACTGTCGACTAGTTATAACCATCACTGATGCTAAGACTTGTGTGAAACGATTCTTTGTCCACAAAACTTTAGTTTCAGATGAATTTGCGAGGCTTGGCCAGCGAACACTGAGGTATGGGGATAGGCTTGACAATGAATGGATTTCTTGGGTGCTCTGAGGGTATTAATTAAGGATGACTCAAGTCTTATCTAGGTCGGTCTCGATTCTATTTGGCAATTTTAGGAATAATTTCCTCTCGGAATGAAAATCTGCTTTAGAATGCTAGGAATTTATTGGTTTAAAAGTCGGATTTGTGCGAAGTCGTGTTGGTCAGATGCTGCTGTACACGGTATCTATGGAATATAGATTATATGATCATATGTAATAAGGTTCTTGCTGAATGATATGAAGAAGAACGGATAAGAAAACAATTCAAAAGTCTGTGATTAGCGCCAATCATCCAAATGGCTGCGAAAATGTCTCCGTTGTCGCGCAAAAAATATTCGCAAGCGCAATTTGGGATATGCAACTTATTTATCTAAACTGTAAATATTGGTGGAGCCGGTAATGATATCTTGAGATTTACAATTAATTCCCAGTAGGGCTGCTAGTCAGATGATGAAATTCCCGTATGATCTTCTACACCTATCAAAGTAGGATATCTGGGAAGATAAAATTTTGCGGAATTCTACAGTTGCTTAATCATCCCAGAAATAAGCACTTCCTTTGAATCTATGTTATCAGAAGTTCTTGATTGAAACTCTTTAGAAGCATGACTTTTTATGTTACAACGTTTATTTGCTATATGTGAATATAGAATATGTGTACAGAATGGTCCCTTAGGGGGTAGGAGTCGAATTACCATAAGTAGTAGCAACTCCGATAAAGAAAAGAGAAGAGAATTTGTGAAGTTTAGTATTACAAGGTTCCTAGAGGACGAGGGACGATGGAGAAGATGCATGTCTGTTTCCATTTATAGATTACATGTATGTACAAAATTTCAATACCAAAGTCGACTTCTTTCTACAACAATACAGGAACAGAAAAATTCTTAATGATTAGAAAGGATTTAGGAGCAAGCCATGCTCGATAAACTTCCCATACTCCAGCAGTAATATTTGGGCATTGTTGTAACTATTGAAAACATAACCTGGCCAACAAAACAGTTAGTACTACAGCAAGCATATTTTCTTCCTAATCTTCGAATAAGTGCTATTTCTTCTTGACACAACTGTTTATTTATAAGCAAATGCGTAATATCAACCTGCACCTTCCACAGTTGTCAAGTACGTACTGTTCCCAATTTCAGTTCTTGCAACAATTCTCTAACCAGAGAATGCTTTGTGTGTCTATCTGTAAAACATGAATAGTTAACTTGCAAATGACTATTTCAGCTTTCCTTCCAAAGAAATTATTCTATTCTCCTATTCCTGGTACCTTGGTTTTGGCATCTGTCTTCCTCTTCTTCTGTTTCAAATACTTGCCGTTGGATTTATTCAGTAGACATATAAAGATCAAAGCACATCACCCATGGTATGGTGATTCAGTACCACACACTACGAACATTTCAGTTAGAAAGTTCAATGTTGAACGATTGCATCGTATTATCAGATTTGTCAGCCCTCCACGGTGTTAGACCAGATTAGTCTTTTAGTAAAATTTATAGTCCTACAAGATGGTCAGAGAAGCAGAAGTGTTAGTAATGAGATTTAATGAAGACTCGACAGTCAGATTCAACATGCTACTATAATGGTTGGATAACTTTTTTAACTGATAATAAAAGGAATGTGTGCAGTCAAAAGCTTTAATTTTTGAACTTCTCGACAAGAATAGCAACCCGTAATTATTACCGTTTCCTATTATTCCTCTAATTAAAAATGTCTTTTTTTACTAACTAAGTTACCGATGGTAACCGCGGTCTTGGTTTAGAACTTGTCAAACATGCTGCCGATGCTGGTCACAAAGTCATTGCTACTGCTAGTATTGTCACCAAGGCTACTGAATTGCAAAAGTTGGCTGATTCCAACAAGAATCTAAAAATTATCGTTCTTGATGTAGGGGACGTCAAGCCAATTGATTGGATTCTCGACTTTCTGCTATCACCGATGTTGCCATCGTCAATGCCGCAATTGCTTACGCTTATTATAAAGTAGTAGATGCACCTCGTTAAGTTTGGTTTGATCACAATATTACAAACTCATTGGGCCCCGTCTTTGTCTTCCAGAAATTGTATAAGTACTTGCAAAAGAGAGATACCAAGAAGATTATCTTCATTTCTACGCTTGCTTCTATCATAACTGATTTCGTCCCCGCTCATTTCAGTGCTTATGGACGGTCAAAGGCTGCTCTCAACTTCTCCGTTAGGGAATTGAGTTTCGAATTGAAGCCAGAAGGGTTCGTTGCCACTGCCATTAGTCCTGGAGTTGTTACATATGAAATGGGTATTTACGGTGCGAAATAGATCGAAATTACTCCTAATAATGCTGCTTTTATGAGGGCTTCTGCCCTCACTGTTGAAGGCAGTTCGTCAAAGATCTTGAAGATCGTGGACGGATTGGCAGAAAAGAACAACGGGCTTTTATTGAAATACACTAGTGAGTCTGCTAACTGTTGATCCAATTTTGAACCCTCGCAATTCGGACAAACAATATTGCGAATTACCCCATATTTCGCTATCCGAATTAAAGATCAACCGAGATCCTTATTAGAAACTATGGGAGGAGGTTGTAGTGAAATAGAATATAAATAGGTTATAATAGTCTAATACTTAAGAAAAACCTTATTAGCTGACTTGATCTTTAGAACTGTTTTTTTGCATTTCATTATAAAAATGACTATTTCCGCTGCCCTTCCAAAAAGAGGAATCTACACTCCTGTTCCTACATTTTTCAAGAAAGACTTGCACACCATTGACTACGACAGCCAGATTGAGCATGCAAAATTCTTGCAACAGAACGGGATTACGGGGTTGGTTTTGTTGGGATCCACTGGTGAAAACTCCCATTTGACACGTAAAGAAAGGATTGAGCTTGTCTCTACTATTCACGAGGAATTGCCTGACTTTCCACTTATGGCTGGAGTAGTCCAAAATTCAGTGGAAGATGCTGTTGAAGAGATCTTGCAATTGAAAAACGCTGGAGCTCTGCATGCCCTCGTGTTGCCCAGTGGCTATTTTGGAGCCTCTATTAAGCAATAGGGTATTATTGACTGGTATACAGAAGTTGCTGATAATTCTAGTTTGCCCGTATTGATCTACGTCTATCCTGGAGTTTCCAACAATATCTCTATTGACCCAAGAACAATCAAGAAGCTCTCAGCCCACCCAAATATTGTAGGCACAAAAATTTCCCATGGTGATGTTTCACACCATGCAATTATTGGCCATGACCAGGAAATCACAGCCAACCAATTTGTCACGCTTACTGGGTTGGGACAGATTCTTCTTCCAGTCTTAAGGTCGGAATTCAAGGCACAGTAGATGCTCTCTGTGGCGCTTTCCCCAAGGTCTACGTGAAGCTACTTGAAAATTATGACAAAGGAGATCTCAAAGCAGCAGTAGAGTTACAATTGGTTATCAGCAGGGCTGAAGAGTTGGTAGTAAAATTTGGTGACATTGGGATCAAGAAAGCCATCCATTTTGCAACCGGAATTGGAGAAACTTATCTAGGAAGAGCACCTTTGACGCAGGATGTCAATGAGGCTGATTGGAAGTCGTATAGCGACTATTTTCTAAGTATTCTCAGAGTTGAGTCTACATTGTGATCTACACTTCATAAGTATGTTGTTCTAAGAATATTGCCATATGTTAATCCAATATCATATCTTCTTATAATTTAATATATATTGTGCCAGGACAAGCTGCAGTACGATAAGGGTCCTACTAAAAAGCATAAATACCCCGGTTTTTCCCCTATCTCGTGAATCTTTTTTCAAAACTAGACTACTCCGCAAATTATGACTAAGTATAAAATCTTGGACTCTCATATCCATTTGTTTTCGCTATTCAATACGCCTCTTTTGAATTGGGACGAAGGGCACCCTCTTCATTGCAATCGACGTCTTGACGAATACATTGAAAACTCACAATCTCTACAATTCGATGTTGAAGGAGTAGTCTGGATTGAAGCTGATACGAAAATAGACCTATCTCAGGGGTTGAAAGGATTAGAGTGCCCTATTGAAGAATACTTGTACATTTGTAGAAACGTCAATGGACAATTGATTCCAGAAGAAGGAGTTCTGACTCCATTTAAGAGGCAGCTCATCAAAGCTATGGTACCCTTTGCACCTATGCCATTGGGTTCTGTAGAAGTTGAAAAGTATTGGAAAACTTTGAAGTCAAGAAACTCAAACGAGTTTCACTTGGTGAAGGGATTCAGATACCTCATCCAGGATAAACCACCACTGACGATATCTGATCCCAAGTTCGTTTCCTCCCTTCAGTGGTTAGATAGTAAAGGCTATGTATTTGATTTGGGCATTGATATGAGGAGTGGTGGGCTTTGGCAGTTCAATGAGACTCTTGAAGTCTTCAAGAAAGTACCGAAATTGAAGTACATCATAAACCATCTCACCAAACCATGCTTGGACTTCGACCCAGAGACTATAGATTCCTATCCATATTTCCATACTTGGAAAAAGTTGATTACTGAAATGTACCTTACCACTCCCAATTCTTATATGAAGCTCTCTGGAGGTTTCTCTGAAATAGAACAAGATGTTGCATTGGATGTTGATGCTACATCTAGACATGTGTATCCCTGGTTCAAAGTGGTGTATGAGCTCTGGGGACCGGAGCGTATTATTTTTGCCAGTAACTGGCCTGTTTGTGCTATTCCAGCCGGTCAAAACTTGACAGAAAAGTGGTTCCAGGTGTGTGAAACTTTATTTGATTCTATTGGTATAGATGAAAACACAAGGACAAAGATATATTATTCCAATGTATTCAAAGCGTACAATATCTAAGTCAGCATTAACTATTTATCTATTGCAAATAGACAAACAATTATCCATCAACAAGTAGTTGTGCTCCATTAACGTAGCTAGACATATCACTGGCCAAGAAGAAAGCCGGTCCACAAATGTCCTTGGGATCTCCCACTCTTCCTAGAGGTATCCTCCCTTCCATGTACTTTCTCTTGGCTGAATCCTTTAAGTCATCATAATTCAACGCTGTACTGATTGTCCCTGGAAGAATGGCATTGCATCGGATTCCGTACCTTCCTGGAGCACATGTTGCAGACTGCATCAAGGACAATATTCCAGCTTTGGTTGGTATGTAATGAGCTTGGTATGCTCCTCCAACCAAGGCAGATATGCTACTGATTCCGATAATGCTACCTCCTTTACCCTGGTTGATCATTTGTTGTGCAGCTGCTTGGATGGCAAAGAAAGCTCCATTCAAGTTAATATTCACCGTTTGAAACAATGTCTCAGGTGTTATTTCAAGAATCTCTCTGAACCCACAATCTCCGGCATTAGAAACGAAGACATTGATTTCTCCAAACTTCTCAACTACGAGCTCCACTATCCTTCTCCCCGTTTCTGGCAATGAGATGTCTCCAGGAATGGTGAGTATATTATCTTCACCTTTCTGGATCTCCTGTTTGAGTTCATTCGCCAATTGGGCTTGTTCTTCAGAAGGGAAATGGTTCACTACTACTTTGGCTCCGTTCCTAGCCAATTCTATAGCAATTGCTCGTCCGATACCAGTCACACCACCTGTTATTATAACCGCATTTCCGTTTTACAATCCAGTCATGATTATTGGGTAATGAATAGTTTTATTTTTTAGTGATATCTTCAGGGCAAATATGTGTATTGGTAGGGTATTAAATATACATTTCTCAATATCTAGCAGACCTGCTCGGAGTATTGATCCTCCGGTGAAAAATGCGGGGGAGGGGTACACATTCATTTCGAAGAGCCATGCGAAGATGCGATTTGATCGGGAGATGATTTGTTAAACACTGGGCCATACCAATAGCCACTGACAAGAAGTTTTCCATACGTGACACAAATAGTGCTATTTGACCATCTTAAATCATAATTAACTGAATATGAATAGATGTGTATAGAAATTTAGATTACAGAACATCTATAATTTTTACGATTTAGAAGTATAATGTAGCATAAGATTATCTATAGATTTGCAAATATAAGAATATCTAGTGACCATTCTTGATGGTTCCATTACCATTGATCTTTGTGTGATCATTTCCATTTTGAATGTTCAATGGTCTTTCTGGACTGGGCGATAATAAGCTGTCGCCATCAATCAACTCAATCTTTGGGTTCAAAGTCAAGCCAAACCCAGGTTTGTCAAATTCCGCAATCAGCAAATAGCCTTCGGTGGGAATTGGCTCATCAGTGAAAAGCTCTCCAAATACTGGTAATACAGACATTGAGTCCGGAGAGTTCGACAAGTATTCATGGAAGGGAGTGTTTTCCTGAGAGATTACAAAATGGTACGAATATGGACCGGAAGCATGTGGAACCACTGGGATATCGTAAGCAGCAGCTTGATGAGAAATTTTGAGGATTTCAGTAAGACCACCAACCCACATGATATCAGGTTGCAAGATATCGACATTTCTGCCTTCGATCAATTTTCTGAAACCGTACTTGGAGTACTCGTGTTCACCAGTAGTAAATTTCATCCATGGACAGGCACTCTTCAACTTCTGGAACCCATCAAAATCGTCTGGATGCAAGACTTCTTCAAACCAGTTGATGTTCAAGTCTTTTGTAGCATTTACCAAATCGATAACGTACGAAACATTTAGAGCCATGTAGCAGTCCATCATAATAGGGAAATCTGGTCCCACAGACATACGGTGCTTTCTCAAAAACTCTACATTTCTTCTTAAACCATCGTGTCCCTCCACTGGACCATATGGTAATGCAACTTTTCCACCTCAGAAGCCAACTTCTTTGGCTATATCTGGTCTACAACCTGTACAGTAAAAATCCAATCTTTCTCTAGTAGCACCTCCAATCATCTTGTAGACGGGTTCGTTTCTCAACTTTCCCAACAAGTCCCAGAGTGCCAAGTCTATGACACTGATGGCAGCTACAGTCAAACCTTTTCTACCGTAGTACATCGAGGCTCTAAACATCTTGTCCCATAACAAAGTAGTGTCTCTTGGATCTGCTCCAATCAAGAAACGTCTGAAATGATTGGCTACTAACCAGCAAGCGGGTGGACCACCAAAACCAGTAGCAAACCCCTTAATCCCATTAGTTGCTTCAATTTCAACGCAAAAAGAACCCAAAACATTAATTCCCCAACTGACACGAGAAGCACGGTACTCTTCAAACTTGGACATGGGGTTGGCAATGGGATGGTCAATCAACCAATGGCCCCTTTCAACATTATGGTAGTCTCCACCGATGCCGGGTTGGTTGAAAATGTAAGTCTTGATACTTTTGATTTGTGGAAACTCTTTTACCAGCATTATGAATAGTTGGGAAGTGGTTTATGGTGATTGTGTTTGCTCATTGTGTTCATTTTGTTGAAATCTGGAACCATTTATACCCCCATACTTCGCAAAATCTTTGTGCCGACCAGCTGCAAATAGTTGGAGGGGGACAATATTACAGCGTCCTGAAGCTTATCTTTGGCCGAGCAAGTCTCCCTCCACCATTTGCTACAATATCCCCACCATTTAATCTCACTGTCGACTATCAGGAAGTAGTTCCAACTTTTTTGTTACTAAAGAATTGTTGGTTTTGTGTGGTATAATAGGCGAAAAGTTCAGCTTTTTCTTCATTATGGAGAGTCCGACAAAAGCCAGACAAAGTCTCTATTGCGACAATATAATATTGCAAGATTTCTGGAAATTATCAGATACTTTTGATTAATAAAACATTTGTAGAGCTGATCATACTCAGCTGTATTGAATTCTATCTTGCTAATTGTGCTCCTTATTCCTTTGAAAATGCGGATCAATTTTGATTTCGAATTTGGCTGCGAAAGATTGTTTGAGGTTGCAAAATGTTGTTTGGCGCCTTGACCATTAAAATACTTCAATTTAAAATCACTGTGTTTGAAATTGTATTTCTGTAATCATGCCTGCTTGGGTACCTTCTCGCTTTGATCCTCTGTTTGTTTTATTAGAGCGTATAGGAAGTCAATATAAAGATCAGCTACATTATTCAGTTTCTGATGATTCAGCTAAAGCTTCTTTCACGAAAGAAACTCTAAAGAGCTCTTCTTCAGCTGAAATAGATCCATACCATGTTCCACCAACAGATTTTCAAAGGCTTTTCAAACAAACAACCGAAACTTTTCAATACAAAGAGTTAGTGAAGCGTATTGAAGATATTTCCTGTGATTTTGAATGTTGCTCCATTGATACATTCCAGCAAGAAGATATCACTGTTCCATACCTTGAACTGGTTGTAAATCAGATTGAGGACGAAATTGTAAGTCCTGGGGCAGATTTTAAGTGGATTCCGTTCATTGACATAGAACAAGAAAGAGTGATCGATGAATTTTGTCGCCGTCAACGAAAATACGAAGAGGCTTGGGGAGCTATACCCAAATTCTCTGAAAGTGAAGTATACTATGAAAACACTCAAGCACACAAATTATCTTCACCCCGACATGCCAGAACAAAGAAAACTTGGAGTCAACTACAAGAAACAGGAAGTGATAAACAGTTATTCTCTGAACTTCGGAGAACTTTAGCGACTGTTCATATCAGGAATTCTGATAAACAAGACTGCTATAAAGGAGAAGCAGAAGCCAAAGAAACATCAAATGGTGTTGCAGCAATATCTCAATTTCAATTATTCGGAAATCTATTTTATTCAAAATTACATACTGGTAGGAGCGCATGGAACAAGCGATCACGTCTGTCAAACACCAAACCTACAGAAGAAAGACCCGAATATAAAGAATCTGAAGGAAAATTGGATAATAAGAATACATTAGTCGACAATGGTAAGGACAAAGACATTGAAGTGAAAGACTCCGGTGCCATCACTGAGACGCTGGATTTTATTGTAATGTCTAACGACGTTTCTGAAAGCTCTGGAAAGTTTAGAAAGCCACTTCCCACAAATGATAATATTAAAACTCTTTCTCTTGTGGTTTCAAACGAAAAAGCTGCCCAAAACAAGTACATTCAGAACTGGTTGAATACTGTCTCGAAAACTTGGGAAAACATGAATGCAAATGAGAGTAGTCGTTTCAACGAGGATAATCGTCCTGAAGAATATTGTCTTTCTGTCTCTTCTGCTGATCTTGAATCAGTTACAAAAGGTGATGTTGATACAATGCCACCTGAAAATACAGGTTTTCCATTGGAATCAGAACTGATTCCTCTTCCTTCACTGGACGAGAGTAGTGATCAACAAGAGCTAATTGAGTTCAACTGCAGACCTAAAAGTTCTAAGTGGAATCTTACAAATTGGTTCAAACTACAGAAACCTACTCTCAAAACACCGGAAGACATTGAAGACGAATTATCAAGGACACTTTTATTGATCGAACAGAAGAAACAGATTCTACTCTCTGAAGAACCCTCCCAACGAGGTGATGAGTTTCGATCCGTGATGCAGAGTGAAATCAATAACTTAGAAATAGAGAAGCAACAGCTTGAGAAAAAGCTCTATCTTCAACAGGTAGACTACGTAATTGATATAGCAGAAAGGGAAGTCTTGACATATATGAGCTCTTCGTCACACTCTAATAGTCACGTAAATCATAACTGAATACAAAAGCATGCCACAATATTGCCGTGAGATTGGCGAAAGGAAAATGAATTAGATTTTTGCAACCACTTTCCACCCCTGTCAATAGAAGTAAATCATACATTCCTAGTTCTATTCTAGAACCAATCGTTTTATATTAAAGATGGTTACAAATATATACAAGCAATAAGTTAAACCCATTCGACAGGGTTCTGCAACACCTTGATCAACTTTTCCTCTTCGCTGCCTGGTTCAGGATGGTGGTCATAGACCCAACTGGCAGTAGAAGGCAATGACATCAAGATACTCTCGACACGAGAGCCTGGCGTCTGCAAACCGAACTGGGTACCTCTGTCCAAGACCAAGTTGAACTCGACGTATCTACCTCTTCTAATCTGTTGCCATTGCTTCTGTTCTGGTGTGTAGGGTGTGTCCTTTCTCTTCTCTAGGATGGGTACGTATGCAGCCAAGAAGCCATCGAACGATGACTCGATGATATGCAAAATTTCGTCAGCAGGCTTGGAGTCTAAGTCGTCAAAGAAAATACCTCCGATACCTCTGGTCTCGTTTCTGTGCTTAATGAAGAAGTACTCATCGCACCACTTTTTGTACTTGGGATACAACTCCTTATCGTATTTGTCCAAGGTATCCTTATGGACTTGGTGAAAGTGTTTGGCATCTTCTTCGTACAAGTACGAGGGAGTCAAGTCAGCACCTCCGCCAAACCACCAGGCCTGGGTCTCGCCCGATGTTGGATCCGAGGTCTCAAAGTATCTGTAGTTGGCATGGGTTGTAGGAGCGTGAGGATTAATGGGGTGGATCACCAAGGACAAACCACAAGCAAAGAAGTTGACAGATCCATCATTGTCTGAACCCTTCAAGTTTGCGTGGTCGGCCTTCATTCTGCTCACGGCCGCAGGAGGAAGTTTACCGTGAACCACGGAAATGTTGACCCCTCCTTTTTCAAAAGTGGTGCCATTCTGAATCACCATCGACTGGCCACCCCCACCATTGTCGCCTCTGGTCCAGGTGTCGGTGTGGAAATCCACGGTGTCCAACTTGGAGATGGCTTCGGTGATTTCCTTTTGCTTTTGTTTCACCAATGCTTCCATTCGCTCCTTGATGGGAAACGACTTGTCGTGGACCTGTTCGTATGAGATCATTTTGTTGCTAGAGTGAGAATGGGGTGAAATGAAGGCCAAATAACTAAAGTACGAAAATCTGGAAATATGAAAGTCCAATTATTGGCACAAATAGCAATTTTCAATTTCTGAATGTAGGTGGACCTAAAATCAAACAGTCGGCCAATACTTAACTCCCAGTTGTTAAGGAATTTCTGCTATCCTTTATACTTCGTCCTGAGTCCAGATGGTGAGACGAAATTGCACGAAAATTCGTCGCATGATTTTTTTCGCTTTTATGCCGTTCAACACCTTCCGACATGTTCAAGCTTAGCTGAAACTTTCTACAATGTATATATAAGATGGAAGAGTGTTGTCCATGGCTAGTTCCTGTTGTGGTTTCGTACAAACGCGCCCTCGTTTATATTTGCCATCTCGTTTGTGGAACACAGTTTGATCTCCAGACTGGCCTGAATCAGACGAACTGAATCAGCCTAGAAATGTTAGCGAGCGCAATAGTCTCGCTATTTCTGGGGCTAATAGTCTCTCAGCCATTAGATCATTACGGATGATTGAGATATAACCTGAACACAGAAACCATACTGGGCCAATTAGGGCTCGTTGGGCTATTGGTATATCTTGTCTCATTCTCTACTAGCTCTATCGATTCGTGAGCACTACTTTATGCGGTTCATATTCCACAGTTAGTGTGAGTTAGTCAGATTCCTGCTTTATTCTCTTACAGTTCCACTCCATACAATTCCGTTGTATTCCGTGTGTATTTTGTTTCGATTTTAGTTCTCTCCTCGTATTCTGCTGTCCATCCTTACGTTTATTATTCTTCCGTTCTATATTCTAAACTACATCATTACGTTCATACACAGCCATTTCCATAAAGATCTAATATTAATTGTTTATAAAGCTCTAATAATTAAGAAAAGCTAGTTAACAGGAATATGAAGGGTATTATTATAGCTTGATAGTAAAGTCTACTTGGACGACTTCCTTTGTCTGTTACCCTTTGGAACTCTTGCCAAGTAGTAGAATAGAACCGTCAAGATGATGTTGATGGCAATGAAGGAAATGAAAATACCAAAGTTTCTCCATCTCTCGGAGTACAAGGAATTGATAGATTTCAAGAAATCGTTGGTTGACTTCATTTGACAGTATTGACATCCAGAGGTAGCATTCTCGTCAACCAAGTAACCTCCGGCATCGCTCATGTAAGCCTTCAAATATTCCAGACAGGTTTGCCCATTAGGAGGGTTCAAAGTAACCAACTCGCTTGAAGAACAGACGACTGAGTTGTTCGCCAAACCAGTAGACAAAATAGCCTGGACCAAGTACGTGAAAGGGTTGGCTCTGTACATGAAAATCCAGAAACCGGGCAATACATCAGGTCCGGCTAAGACACCACAGAAATTCAAACACATAGTAAACAACAACGAACCCAAGTTGGCAGCATTATCAGCTAATTCCAAGAAAGATATACATAACTGACCCAATGTACCAGAGTAGACATAGAAACTTGTAAGCAACAACCACATGAGGACACCACGAGAGTTAACCATGTCAGTAGGGACAGCGTTGTTGTAGAGACCAACAGGATAGTACCAGCAAAAGAAGGACAAAGTACCTACAGCAATGTGGTATGGGATTTCAGCACTGATCTGACCGGTAATAAATGCAAACCAACTGAATGTTCTAGAAGGAGCTTCTCTCACTTCATAAACATCTCTCTGTCTAACAAAGTATGGTAACATCTGTTGCACTAAGGTCTGGAAAGGAATGAAAAACATGAAGACGGAAAACATCTGATTTTGCAAACCTTGCATAGATCTGTCGGCCTTGAAAAAGGAGAAACCGTTGAATAAAGCAGAAGACAATACTAAGAATAACTTGGAGTAAATGTAGCCAGGCGATCTCCAATTTTGTTGAATGACTCTGGCCGAAACTATCAAGTATTGCTTCCAGATTGGAGCTGCGTACTTCAAGTGCGAGTCTGGTGACTCATCCCTTGGAAGCAAAACCAATTCTCTTCCCATTCTGGCCAATTCATCTTGCATATCCGTGTATTCAGTAGAGTTCTTCCAGACTTCGTGGTAGTCTTGATTAGCGTGGGAACCAGGAGCAGCACCTACAACTTCCAACATCCATTCGGCAGGGTTAGCTTCTTTAGGACATGGATGAGAACCATACTTTTCAAAGTATTCGATCAAGGTGGTACAGTTTTCACCCAAATCTCCGAAGTAGACAGTCTGGCCACCACGTTGCAAGAACAACAAACGGTCGAATTCCTTTAGCAAAATAGCAGAGGGCTGATGGATAGTACACAAGATGGCCTGACCATGGTCTGCCAACTTTCTCATCAACTTACAAATGGACCAGGCAGTCTGCGAATCCAAACCAGAAGTAGGCTCATCCAAGAACAACAACAACTTTGGCTTAGCAACTAATTCGACACCGATAGTCAATCTCTTTCTCTGTTCAACATTCAAACCTTCACCGGCAACACCAACCAAAGCGTCGGCATACTCGTACATTTCCAACAAGTCGATAATATATTCGACATAGTCGTCCTTTTCCTGCTTAGACGTAGCACTAGGTTGTCTCAAGTAGGCGGAGAATCTCAAAGCTTCACGAACAGTCGAAGCAGAGAGATGTAAATCCTGCTGCTGGACGTAACCAATGGATCTCTGGAAAGAAGAATCCAAAGAGTGACCATTAACCATTCTGACACCATCGGTGATAACACCGGAAGTGACTCTTTCCGACAAACAGTTCAAAAGTGTCGTTTTACCAGCACCAGAAGAACCCATCAAAGCAGTCAATTGACCTGGTTTAACCCAGCCATCACAGTGGTTCAAAATCACACGGTCTTCGCTCTTGATCTTCACTTGGTAAGTCAAGTCCTTCCAGTAGAAAATGTCTTTCGAAGAAGGCAAAGAGTTGTCTTTAGACAGGGACCCCTTTTCGGCCTTAGACGCGTCTAATTCGTCACTGAAGTCAATCTTTTCCTCGGTAGCACCATTTTCAATGTCAGCTACAGAAACCTTAGCCTTTTTCGCTTCCTTCTTGTGTTTTTTTAATGAGCCTCTAAGGAACAAGGTGATTTCACCCTTTTGCATGGCACCCTTATTGAACTCAGTCAAGCCAATATAGACAAACAAGAAGAATATGGCGAAGCCAATGGTAATACCGAGGTTTCTCCACTTATGAGAGTGGTAGTACTTGTACGAAAGTTCAAGATAGTCGGTACCCAGAACTACGCTTGAGCCGGATTTGGCACCTACCGTATTACAAACTCTCGCGTCTTTAGCAACGTTAACATAGTCAGGACCCGTAGGAACATAAGTGGCACATTCAAAGTCACGGTCGTGGAACTCATTGACCATTAATGACTCGAACACATAACCCACAGGATTAATATAGTTAATCCACCTGGACCAACCCAACATCTTTGGGGTAGGAATAACGAAACCAGTGTAAATAACCATGGCAAGCAACAACACAGTGGCTGGAGTCAAGGCACCAGCCAAAGTCGTAGACACAGCACCCAAAGATCTGAACAAATGCGACATCACCAACGTACACCAGACTGCCATCAACCAATAGAAGAAGAAGTTTCCTGGTGTTCTCCTAAAGTTGACCATAAAGTAGAAGATGAAGTTGAACGAAACTGACATACAAAGCTTGGTAGGCAATTCCGTAATAATACCAGCTAGTGCATCAGCAGAAGGACGGTAAAGAGCATACTTCTTATGCTTTTCAACGATAGGTCTGGCTTCAAAAAGAGACATGATTTCCAAAAGAGAGGCGAAGGCATTAAACAACACGGCAAAGAACATAGAAGCCCCTCTATAGTAGAAGGATGCAGTGGTTTGACTCAAGTTATAGAAGACTGACGACAAGATCAAACCCATAACACCTTGACCAAAGACAGAAAAGATAGCAATGGAAGGATCACCCTTAAGTCTCAAGATGTTTCTCCCCATGATATACTTAACTTGCATGAAGAACGAGACGGTGTAAGGCGACTTTGGAGAGAGGTGCTTCGACTGCTTGGCTACGTGCGAGTCAAGGTAGGACTGCTTAGCGTTGTTTTTTTCTAAATCCTGGAAGTGCTCGTCAATTTCTTCGATCAAGCTCTTATACTCTGGAGAGCTCTTCCAGTAGGCTTCGAATTCCTGGGCTGTTCTAGGCACCGAGTTCTCGTAGCCAGGAATGACAACTCTTTCAGAAGGGTTAGTCAAAGAAGTCAAGTAATCGGCAGTAGTTTGTCTCTGTGGACATTCATAACCCATGTTGATGAAGAAGGCCCTAGCCTTTTCAGCATTACCGAAATAAATCTGGTAGCCCTCGTACAACAAAACCACATTGTCGAACAAGTCATAGGCATCTTGGGAACACTGGTAGATAGCAATCAAAGGCGTAGCTTCCAAAATCGTGGCTGATGTCTTCAAGGCTCTGATGAATTCCAAAGCCGTGGCCGCATCCAAACCTCTGGTGGCGTTATCCCAACACTGCAAGTTGGCACCGGACAACGATACTTCTGCGATAGAAACTCTCTTTCTTTCACCACCAGAAACACCTCTAACGAAATCGTTACCGACGTTGGTGTTTCTGGTGTGAGACAACCCATATGTGGCCATGTATACACTGGCCATGTGTTTTGCATAAGTTTCTCTGTCCACGCCCAAACCTCTGTTCTGCGGAGTTCTCAATCTAGCTGCGAACTCCAAGGTGTCTCCTACAGTCAAGTGGGGAAAATGGACATCTGTTTCGGCCGAATAGACGACATCACCACGGTGATTGTTAACAATATCCTGTGGTGATAATCCATCGTAAGTGATCTTGGATTCTTCACCTACGTGGAAACCGTATGTGTGCGCAGAAATGGTCTTCAACAAAGTGGAACATCCAGAACCAGGTCTACCTAAGACAACAGTAACTTCACCCGGTTTCATTATGGCGTCCATAGGCTTCAAAATGTCGAAGAAACGAGAAGGATCTTCCTTATGGAAGATTCTAGAATATTCCACAGCGAATTTCCAGATGGCATTGGTGACAGTAGGCTGGTAGTCGGAGTCAGCAGCTACACCATATGCTCTCAAGTCGCGGTAGGCAATACCCAACTTGGAAGGCTGGTAGTACTCGGGGTCGGAATCGTGCAACTTTCTCAAGTTCTTGACCCAGAACTTGGCGTTGAAGGACTCGTTATTGGGGTCCAATTCCGGATTGGTCTCTTCCTCAACATATGGGTTGACACCTGGAACTTGCGACATGTGCGACAAGTACTTGATAAGACCGATGGAGGAGGCCCCGTCTGGCAATCCGACACCAGCACCGTTTTCATAGGTGTACGACTCATGGGTGATGGTTCTGGCAAGTTCCTGAACGTTAGCAGCAGTAGCTCTGTTGAACCCCTGGTACTCGTTGATGGAAGACGTGTCGGACACTGTCGAAGAATTGGACGGGACGTTCTTCTTCTGCTCCTGGGATTCTTTCCCTATAGAGGCATCGGAGGACATGTTGTAGATATTCTATTAGAAATCTTTAGAAATGGAGTCTTCAAGATAAATGCTAGGGTATTGAAATCTATTTGCACCCAGATTCGATTGCAAAATCAGGCAGGGTTTAAAGTCTGAAAAATAAAAGTTATGTAGGCCGAAAATATCGATTGCTTTGGAAAAAAGACTGAGACGGAATTGGAAGCAGGCAAGCTCTGCTAGTCGGACAAAAAAGTTAAGGTTCCAGCTACACCTGTGGATCCGTTTCGTTCTGAGAGCGATACGGTTAAGTGTGTTTAAGTCAACTCAAGCTACCGACTGTAGTGAATTGATATTTGCAACTAAGTATGGTTCGACAGATTCGGTTTCCGTTGTACCAACTGTGACAAATTGTTTTTGCAAATCAGTGGGCAAACACTCTTTAAGTATAAATTGGAATTTCCAGATGTCAAAAGCAAAGAAAATTACTCAAGTGAGAAAATACTTACATGGTCAAAAAAAGCAACAAACAAAGTGTCGGCGCTGAAAATAAATTCTAGAACAATAATAATAGAGGCATCTCCCATATTCGACTGCGGAAAATATTCGGTAGTGGGCCACTTTCTGGCCGTAGTCCAGAATGTGCTATTTGTGTCTATTTACTTGGTGATGGATCACGGGTACATCTCAGTTTCGGAACCTTGGTGGATCCCGTTTGTATGCCCACAGGCTGGATTCCGAGTTTGAGGCAGTTCTATGCTAAATGGGGCTATCTGTGTGCAGTAGCTACAGCCCCCGATGGTTTGTCTGTTTACATTTCGGATGTCAGGTGAAATTTGCTTCCGAACAGCCATTCCGCATTCCCAATACGATGGAATGCAGTTATAGCACTGCAAAAGCAACTACAGTTAACGCATGCATTCTTTGGAGTGAGCAAGATAATGACGTATGATGCACGTACCCTGTACATTTTCCAACAGTCTGTGGTTCTCAGACACTTATCACGATAACTCTTGATGGCTGCCGATAATGGTCCATCTCATTCTACGAGATGGTAGCGAAACTGGAACAAGAAATATGGATGAAGGGGCAGAGGCGATGGCAATGGTTATGAGCTCAATATGGAACGGGCCATTTCGTTTTGCGTGCCGTCCAGAAGCTTCTGGCGTCCCTCCTTGCTATCTCCATTTCTCCGTTTCATACCTAAAATGTCTGGCTGATCGCACATGTCGCCTGCTGCACAGACACCAAGTCTGTCTCAGACATGTGCCCAGTGTCGTATAATCCGACATTGTGCACCATGAGCCAATTGCAAGCCAAAGTTGTGTCCGTTGTGACATTCGGATGTCGTCCTTTGGCATCTTTCCTTTGCGTGGCTTTGACACTTTAATCTTGTAATTTTACATGTGAATCTTCACTAAAGTGCGGCTTTAAACACACCCATTTGCGGTCCCCAAGCTCCGGATAGGTTTTTGCCAGATAATCTCACCGTTCCTTCCCCTCGGGGCTTATGCGTGGTTTACCTGCATCCTGTGCGACAACTATTTATTATCTGCTAAAGCTACACTTTCGGATAGCTACAGTCACTTGCGCACATCATTTCTCTTCCGTTCTGTGTGCAGGCGTGTTTGTTAACAATTGTTGTACAATTATATAATTCTGTATGGTGTAAGCGAGAACATTCCCTAAAAGAGAGCCGACGTTGGTATCTCTCGTATCCAACGCATAGCCCCGTACCCTTAGCTACCGGCCGAAGGCAACTCTGGAAATGTTTTCTGGCTCTGCTACAGCCGAAGCTGAAAAAGATCTCTGTTGGTGGCGGTAGATTTGTATGTCCATGTTCTCTAACTTGTCCGTAGTTTAAGCTCGGGAACGGCATATTGGCCGAATTCCAGTTCCGGATTCGTCTTGTCGTTATTCCGAGCTGCAGGTTAAGTTGGGTCTATGCAGCCGGCACATCTTTAAAGTTTCCGCACTACTGTTGGGCCCTATCACTCTTGTATGCAGTGGGCACTGTTACTTTGGGATTAAATCTGTCCATTCGGTGATTAATTTTGTTTGGAAATGGGAAAAACGGATCGGCGACCTGCCTGATTGGGGAATGCTTCCAGAAATCAGATCTGGTAGCTCCGGGTGAATCTGCGGCTATAAGGCTCAACGGTCAAACTGGTGACTTTCCGGAGTTTGAGTCCACCTTATCTGTTGACAATATGTCAACTTTGACTCAAGGATATTTTCTCCGTTGTTCCGGACAACAAGGCTTGTCTGGGACTGAATTTGCGTTTCTAGTGCTCACCCGCACTTGGATGCAACTTTCGAGTGTTGGGAGCTTTGGAGCGTCAGAATTGTCAGTTTAAGGTCGCTCTTGGCGTAGTTTCTATAGCGCCGTATGCTCTGGTCTGTTAGACTTCCTATTGGTGGAAGATGAGTCGGTGAATCCAATTCGTAGTAGAAATCTTGCTACTGTAGAATCGCTCAGTGGTTTGACTTTGGTTGTGGAGGTTGCGTTTCCTGCATTTAAAAAATGTCTGTTTTCGCAGCTATTCCACAAATAACTTCTTCCCAATCACAAATTCTTTCAATTCTGAAACACTCCAGATGATTTAAGAAAAAGGTTATTAGATAAATATGGATTGTCGTTATCTAATAGAAAGAAACTGATATGTTAATTGTAATCCTGAAAAACCTGCTTAAAAAGACCGACTATTGGAATAAAGTGTTAATCACTAATAATCCTCCAGTCGATCACCTTAAATTCATATATGTTTTTTTTACTTGATGTTTTAAAATAGATGTACGACTGAATATGTTCTTTCTACAAGATGGCCACTCTAGCATACTCTCTTCTCTCTGTTGCCTTCTCGTGCTGCTACAACTGCTACTCCAATCTTTGCCGAAACGTACTAGAATCCTTCTGTTAGTGCCTGTGTAGACACGCGAAAAACGAAATCTTTTTGTTTACTATTAATGATCTGAATAATTAATCTTCTCTACGATTAACCTACAGAGTCATAAAAAAGCCTACAGATTGGCAATACCAGCAGCATGGATACACAGACTTCTACACTGGAAGTCCCAACGGACCCTCCGTTGTCGGCTGACAAATTGCTGCTATTTATACGCAATTTTCTTGCACTTTCTGCGATTTCTACTCCCAAAATCAACTGTGATCCACAAACCCTACAACTTTTCATCCACAACAACAACGCCGACACTCTCTATATACTCCAATACATAGATGTAAACTATGTGGATGTGGCTCTGGAGTTGACCCAGTCCCAAACGTGCAAATCTGTAGTAGAGGCAGTTATCATTCTTATCAAATCCAATAAGGGGCGCCTCGTCTCGAACAAGCCCTTGATGAGTCAATTGAACATCCTAAACATTCCCAACACTACCACAGCTGTTAACAACGTTGATGGACAAGAGTCGATAGATACTGTAGAGTCATTTGAGAGGTTGCGGTCACTTGTAGCACTAGGGTTGACTCCTTATTTCGATTTGATAACTTCCAATAACAGCAATACTAATAGTGATTCGACGCCTACTTTAAATGGAAATAGAGAGGGAAAAACATCAACATCGTCTCAGAACACTGTCAATGTCGCTAAAAAGAAGCTTAACGAGTTGGCATTATCACTCCAGCATCTCCAGGAACAGATACAGATTCCCGACTTGCTCATGACAGTCCATCCCAAAATCAAGAATCTCGCTGGCAATAGTGTTGAATTAAGCGATGAAATTCTAGAGCCGCTTGTTCTGGATTCTGTGCTACTCAATGAGTTGACAAATATCGTGAACAACTGGATCAAGCAAATCCAGTCCGTGACCAAATTAGACCATAATCCGTGGGATGGAGATTCCATAATCGAGGAATTACTGTTTTGGCGTTCTCTTGAATCCGCCTTGACTTCCATTTCGCAGCAAATTCTAGCACCGGAAGTCAGCACCACAATAGATATACTTAACAAGGCTAAAAGATTCCATGTAACGTTAAGTTTCCAAAACGACACAGGACTTCAAGACAAAATCAACATAACCAAGGTATATAACTCACTTTTCAAAGATTCTCCTATTGAAGATTTCATCTCTGATTCTGAAAACGTCTTGGAAAAGTTTGAAGTCGGTCTCCATAGCATTTTCAATCACCTTAAATCGAGATTGAAGAACTTGAACTTGTATCCATTGGGACGTTCTATCGAAACAATAGAAGTGATAATAGTCGATGTGACTCGTAAATTAAGCTCCATTTTAACTACATACTCGTTGACATCAATACCGATGCTGGAATTCATGGATGTTTACAATTCTGATATAATCGGCATTTTCAATTTGATAGACCAGAACTTGAAGTATTTGGTGAACTTATTGAGAGAGACTCTCAGAAAGAGACAAGAGAAGTTTATAATTATTCAGATAAATCACGATGGTTACGATAAATTGCGAGAAAGATTAGAAAACTTGAAGGTACTTAGACTGAAACACGAGGACTTGCTTGTTCTTCTTGAATCGATTCTTTCAGATAGTGATTTAGTCAAGCGATTACTTGAAGCATACAATAAGTACATCATAGCCAGTAATGCCCTTGATATTTCTCTTCAAGGTAACATCATATGGCAACTGAACGAAAGAGGATACTTTTCTGTTTCTCGAGAATTAAGTTCTTTAATGACATTGAAGATAAATGGGTTGTTTGACAAATGCCATACTTTCAACGATTTCCTTTCCATAATCGACCAATTTCAACCACTTCTAGATTCCACTTCAGAGTCCCAAAATAAGTTTATGAACTTAACAAGTGACGAGTATAAACTAAAATTATTGACTGTCGCAAACTCAGAGGTTGAACAGTTCATTGAGTCGAACCTAAACAACAAGACATATATGTCACTGTCAATTTCTGTGATGAATGATATTCAAGCGATGAATGTACACAATGATGTGTTCTTTTTGGTTTCTGAAATTATCCTCAATAATGGCCTTGCTGCCAAATTGAACTTCTATTTGAAGAACCTCGAGAAGTTATTGGGCCCCAATTGGAACAAGTACTCAATTGGTACCAAGTTGAATACTGAGGTTTCGAATTTGCTAGTCAAATTAGATAATGACCATTTGTTCACTAATTGGATAAACGGAGCCCATGATATTATGCTGTCTCACGAAATGGGTTCGTTGCTCAGGATACATCATCTCGCAAATAATGAAGTAAGAATTGATGTCAACATCGATACAACTCTATTGGAATTCTGCATTCAAGCAACTCAACTCCAAAATTTGGGATACCCTATACCAACAAGCATTTCCCTAAAATTGGTTCAGATCGAGAACATCTATCCATTGGTAGTAGGACTTATCGAACAAATAGCCGTTATTAGAAACATTTTTGACTACGAATTAGTCGAGACAGAATACGGAAAGAAGTTTGGGAAGACCTTAAGTGAACAGCAACGAAAGGTAGGTGAATGTTTGAATGTTTTGCTGAATGTGGATTGGCAGCATTTGTCTAGAGCAGTTGAATTACAAGATGTTGGCACAAATAGTCACAACTTACTTAGTTCGGATAATCTAGTTGAACTTCAATCCTTCAACGCTTTCAACAAATTCCAGGACGAAGTGTATCTCTTATATGACCATGTAAATGAATTGTCGAATTTTCATTCATTCTTGGATGACAAATACCTCAGTCTTAGAACTTGTCAGTACGATTTCGAAGTCATCAAGAATGTCATAAGCGAAATTCAGCAGAGAGTCAACAAGACTAGTTTGAAAATAGAAAATTTCCAGGAAGCATGTACTGCTATCAACCAGGATTTGAAGTCAATATTATGTGGAAGAGGTTTGGATGAACTTTCAAGTTTGTTGAATTCCTTGTCCGCTGACAGTTTAGACTGTGGCAGGTTTGGAAAAGAAAAGTTCACGATTTCAATTATTTTTGACCAAAAGTCTCTCCTGATTTCACCTTCTGTCACGATGTTGAAGACATTTATTACCAAGGAGATAACAGGCATAATCAAAATTATCGAGTCTCAAAATGCAATAATAGTTGGCAAGAGTTCGCTAGAGGACTTTCACGGATTCGTTGGTGATACTTTTTCAACCACGACAACATGTATTTTGAACCAAGTAGACATTTTCATAAAGGAAGGAGAAGATTATTTCTTACAATGGCAAATTTTGCAAGGTTTATGGGAACTAGACCTTTCAAATGCTAGGGAGTTTAGAAAGATAGTACCCAAATATTCAGATTTAGCCTGCTGGTTAGAGACCATTAACAATGTACTTCAATTGAGAAAGTTATTTGACAATGGTGAAAGCTCCAAAGATATAGGCAACTGCTTGCAAATTGACTACAGCAAAGTTCAGAGGAGAGTCAATTTAAAATTTGAATCGTTTCAGAATGACCTCATCGAGGTGTTTTCCAGCCATTTTCAGAATGAATGCATTAAAGCGAGGGAAGACTTAACGGGCGCAATAGCTTCATTGGAATTCAAATTGAATTTGCAGAGTGAAGTAATGAAACTTGTCTCGGATATTGAAGTGTATTTAAAGTTCAAGGATACGATAGCATCATTTACTGCGAATTTATTATTACTCAGGAGAGGACAGTCTTTACTTACAAGTCAACGTTACAAGTTCTCGAACGAATGGATATTCGTGGAGCAGATGGAAAACGACCTTTCAATCGTGAGAGCTTTAATTCAGAGAAAGGATTTACTTATTAATCAGAACACTGAGATTATTTCTTCGAAAATACGAGCAGAATCTATTAGAGCCAATGAAGCTATCAAGTCAATAAAGAGTGAATGGAGTGCAAAGAAACCAGTCGATGGTGAATTAAACCCATCTCTTGCTATATCTGTTTTGGCAAATTTCCAGGAAACATGTAACAAGCTCATCAAAAACAAAGAGTCTATATCTAAAGTTGCTGCGAGTTTGGCTATTGAAATTTCAAATCGTGAAGAGTTGGAATACATGTTAGAGGAAATCAGCGACCTTAAATCTGTGTGGTCGTCCATTAATGATTTATGGGAAGCATTAGAACTTTTGAACAATATGTCTTGGTCTGAAGTTAATACGAGAGCCCTTCGTCGACAATTAGATGATCTTTTGGCATCATCCAGAGATTTGTCAGCTAATATAAAACAGTACTCAGCATTTATCAAAATTCAAAACTTAGTTAAAGGACACATCAAGAACTTTTCTCTTGTTAACGAATTGAAAGGTGATGCAATGAAGCCAAGACATTGGAACTTGTTGTTTAATGAGTTGGGAATTCGTAATCTTAGGTTTGAACTGTTGAATCTCCGTGATGTTTGGAGTTTGAAATTCGAACTTAACCAGACAATAATTAGAGCAATCACAACTCAAGCTATTAACGAACAGATCATCGCCTCTAACCTCAGCAAGATTGAAGAAGAATGGTCCTTTATTACTTTGGAAGTCTTTAGCTATGAGGATAAATGCAGATTGGTCAGAAATTTTGATGTTCTCTTCGACCAATGTAAGAATGACATGAATACTTTGGCAACCATGAAAAACTCTCCTTACTATCCTACCTTTGAACAAGATATTAGCACTATGGAAAGCAAATTGAATAAATTTGCTTTGCTTTTGGATGTTTGGCTAGAAGTGCAAAGTCAATGGGTATATTTAGACGGAGTATTTGGAAACAAAGCAAATGACATGAAAAGCCTTTTATCAATAGAATATTCTAGGTTTTCTAATTTATCCTACGAATTGCACAATGTTTTGAAAAGAATTTATCGATTTCAAACTGCTTTGGATGTCTTATTGATCACAGATATTCAATCAGTATTCGATAAGTTCCATGAAAGTTTGATAAAGGTTAGAAAATCGTTGACAGATTACCTCGAGAAACAGAGAGAGTTGTTTGCTAGATTTTACTTCGTAGGGAACGAAGATTTGTTGGATATAATCGGAAGTTCTGGAGATATTACCAGAATTAACAGACATTTCAAGAAGATGTTTGCAGGAATATCCAAGGTAGAAGTGAAGAAAGAGAATTCTACTATCGTCGCAGTGTTGAGTGAAGAAGGAGAAAGAGTACAAATAAAGCACCCTATTTCATTGCTTAAATATACTCGATTGCACGAATTATTAAGGGAACTTGAAATTGAAATCAAGCTTACGTTAGCCCTTCTTATTAAGCAATCAATATCAGAATTCAAGTCGTTGCTTTTGAATGGAAGAGCAGAAGACTTGAAAAAATTCATCGACAAGTTACCAATTCAAGTTGTTACTGTTTCATCGCAGATTGTATTTACTACAGAAACCGAAAGCTCAATTAAGTCAGGTGAATTGAGAAATTTATTAAACGTCTACGATGTTTTGGTTAACAATTTAATCAGCTTCATAGGCTCGGACATCTCCGCCCTACTTAGGAAGCAGGTCCAATATTTCGTGATCGAGATTCTCCATCACAGAGAAATACTCTTGAGATTGTTAAAATGCGATTCAGAAATTGAAACAGATTACGTCTGGAGTTTACAACAGCTTTTCTACTTTGACGTAAGTTTGGATCCTTTGGAAAGTGTGATAGTGAAACATGCTGAAACATCTTTTGTATATGGATTTGAATACTTAGGAATTCCAGACAAATTGGCATATACACCCTTAATCGAGAAGACGTTCATCACATTGGCGCAAGCATTAGACCAAAATCTCGGTGGTTCTCCATATGGACCAGCAGGAACTGGGAAGACTGAATCAGTGAAGGCATTGGGAAACAATCTTGGTAAAATGACTGTTGTGTTTTGTTGTGACGAATCGTTCGATTTCCAGTCCATGGGTCGAATCCTTCTAGGTCTATGTAAAGTAGGAAGTTGGGGGTGTTTTGACGAATTCAACAGATTGGACAAGAAGATGTTAAGTGCTATTTCTTCGCAGATTGAAACCATTGAAGCTGGATTGAGAAACAAGAAATTATCTATTGAATTGTCAGGAAAAACTTTCCAGGTGAATCCTGAAACTGGTATCTTTGTGACAATGAACCCTGGCTATGTTGGGCGTGTTGAACTTCCAGAGAACTTAAAGAAGTTATTTAGAAGTTGCTCGATGCTATCTCCAGATAAGGAAATGATAGTTGATGTTATCTTGACATCGCAGACATTCCATCACTCTAAGGAATTGGCTTCAATTATTGTTCCTTTTTTTGAGGAAGTAGAAAGAACTATTTCGAAACAAAGTCACTACGATTTTGGTTTGAGAACCTTGAAAAGTATGTTGACCAAGTGTGGTATGCTCAAGAGACGTCTTGGCGATTTGGATGATAAACTTGAAGAAACGAGAATTGTTTTGCAAAGTATACGAGAAATTGTAGCACCCAAATTGGTAAAAGAAGATGTGCTTACTTTGAAAGAAATTGAGGCAAGGTATTTCAACGGTATAAATTATGAAAACCAGAACTATTCGAATTTTATTTTGCAATTGGACAGATATTGTGAACAGAATGGCTTACTTGTCAGTGAAGAATGGACCACAAAGGCGCTTCAACTCTATCAAATGCAAAATTCTCATCATGGTATGATGCTTGTTGGTTCTTCGGGATCAGGAAAAACATCAATCTGGAAACTGGTTTTGCATATTTTATCTGGAAGTATTGACGATATTTCTTTTGTGATTGACTGTAAAGTTCTTTCTAAAGAAGAAATATACGGGTTTCTAGATACTGTTACTGGAGATTGGACTGACGGTTTATTCACTAGTATTTTGAGGAGAATCAGAGAAAATCTTAGAGGAGAATTATCGAAACGTATTTGGATTGTATTTGATGGTGACATCGACCCTGAATGGGCAGAAAATCTTAACAGTGTGTTGGATGACAATAAAGTGCTCACTTTGCCAAATGGCGAGAGAATAACATTACCTCCAAAAGTTAGATTAGTCTTCGAAGTCGATTCATTGAAGAATGCAACTTTGGCGACTGTTAGTCGTTGTGGAATGATCTGGTTCGACTCATCTGTTATTTCACAAGAGTCCTTAATCAAGAAGATTGTTCACGACCTCTCAGAGACAATTTCATCGGACGAGGAACTGTTGTCGAGTAAAAAACTTGTGAGACAGTTACAGGATAAGCTAGTCTCCTTTCTCGAATCCATAATTAACGCTCAAACGTTTACGAGTATTTTGGAAGAGTCTCAAAGATATGCACACGTCATGAACTTTTCGTTGCAGAGAAGTGTTCAATCTTTGCTGACTCTACTCAAATCTCACTTCCGTCGCTATCTCGAATGTCAGCAGTTGAAAAATAGCACAGTTGAGGAAATGCAACGATTCGTACGTAAAGCTTTGCTCTTGTCAACTGCATGGGCATTTGTCGGTGATTGTCGCACTGAAGATCGTGAAAGGTTTTCAGTAGCAATTGCAAGTTTGGATTGCTTCTCGAATGTAGAATCAGTAGACATTGGAAGTTATCTAGATTATGATATCTCCTTACCAGAGATAAACTGGAGAAACTGGGGTTCCAAAGTAGAAACAATTGATTTGGAGCCACATCAAGTAGTTAATGCAAGTACAGTTGTTCCAACATCTGATACTCACAAACATGAGGCGTTAATCTACTCGATTTTGAAGGAACACAATCCTTTGGTACTATGCGGTCCACCTGGCTCAGGAAAGACCATGACTTTGCTTGGAGCCTTACGGAAGTCACCAAATATGGAAGTAATTACCTTGAACTTTTCAAAAGAAACTTCTCCAAAGTCATTGTTGCAATCGCTTCAACAATTCTGCGAGTTCAAGAAAACTAGCACGGGAGTTGAATTGTCACCCAAGATTATGGGTAAGTGGATTGTAGTATTCTGCGATGAAATAAACTTACCAGGAAAGGACAGGTATGGAACTCAAAAGGTGATTTCATTGCTTCGACAGATGATAGAGCATAATGGATTTTGGAGATCCAAAGATAAACAGTGGATTTCTCTTTCCCACATTCAATTTGTTGGCGCCTGTAATCCACCAACTGATCCAGGAAGAAATATTCTTAGTGATAGATTCTTACGCCATGCTACAGTGGTAATGGTAGATTATCCAGGTAAAGCATCATTGTATCAGATCTACCACACTTTTATTCTGTCAATTTTGAAGTTTGCTCCGGAGCTTAGAGGATTTTCCAAGGAGCTAACGAATGCAATGATCGATGTATATCTTCTAACAAAGGCGAATCTCAATAGTAGTCGCCAAGATCACTATATATATTCTCCTCGTGAGTTGACTAGATGGACAAGGGGAATACTTGAAGCATTAAAGTCGTATGAATACACCAGTCTTCAATCACTTGTTAGATTGTGGTACCACGAGGGTATGCGCTTATTCTATGACAGACTTGTGGAAGAGTGGGAAAAGAATTGGACAAAGGAAACGCTTAGAAGAATTTCTTCTATTTCTTTCCCCAATATCGATCTTGAAACTGTTCTTAAAGAGCCCATCCTTTATTCAAATTGGTTGACACTGATTTATGAGCCAGTAGATGAGATTGAACTTTCAAAGTTTGTTTCGGACAGATTGAGAGTTTTCAGCGAAGAAGAAATCGAAGTTGATTTGGTTTTGTACCAAGATTTATTGGATCACGCCTTAAGGATTGACCGTGTATTACGCCAACCTCAGGGTCATATGATCTTGGTCGGACCAAGTACTGGAGGTAAAACTACTCTTGCCAGATTTGTTTCATGGATGAATGGTTTGAGTTTGGTTCAATTAGCTGCCAACAGAAACTATGGAATCGACGAATTTGATTCACAATTGAGAGAAATTCTTCTAAGGTGTGCTCTAGGAGAAAAGATTTGTTTCATTATTGAAGAATCCAGTATAATGGAGACTTCGTTCGTAGAAAGAATGAATACATTATTAGCTAATGCAGAAATTCCTGGATTGTTCGAAGAAGAACAGTACACAAATTTGATGACAATTTGTATGGAACAGGCACAGTCTCAAGGGCTACTTTTGGATTCCAACGAGGAATTGTATGACTGGTTTACTCAGCAAGTTTCATTAAATTTGCATGTTGTATTTGCCATCAGTGACACCAGAAGTGCAAGTAGTTCTTCTGTCATTTCCTCACCAGCCCTATTTAACAGATGTGTTCTAAGTTGGATGGGAGATTGGTCTGAAACTTCTTTGTGTGAGATCAGTTCTAAATTGTTGGAGAATGTTCCCCTTGATATGTCCAACTATGTGATCCCTTCTACTATGGAAGCTTTTATAAGCAAGGAAATTGGAGGATTCAGAGATGTTACTATTGATACGTTGGTATATATCCATAGATATGCAATCAGTAGCTCATTAAGTATTGATGTGGGAAGAACTCCTAGTCGATTCATTTCATTTATTCACAGCTTTATCAAGATCTTTGAAAAGAAGCAAGAAGACTTGGAGGAGAACCAAAGACATATTAGCACAGGTTTAGACAAACTAAGGGAGACTGTTTTGCAAGTCAATACCTTAAAAGCTGACTTGACAAAGAAGCAAGAATCATTAAAGGAAAAAGATCAGCAAGCAAAAGCTATATTGAACAAAATGTTGATCGAACAGAATGAAGCAGAGAGAAAGCATGAATTTTCGATAGCCACTCAAGAAGAACTTGGAAAGCAAGAAGTTGAGATTGAAAATCGTAGAGCTTCAGTTTTGAAGGACTTGGAAATTGCCGAACCAGCAGTATTGGAGGCTAGAAGAGGAGTTCAGAATATCAAAAAACAACATTTGACAGAAATTAGAAGTATGGTAAATCCCCCAGCTGCTGTCAAGTTGACAATGGAATCTGTTTGTACACTTATTGGCTATCAAGTTACAAGTTGGAGAGATGTTCAATTGGTAGTTCGTAAAGATGATTTCATAGCCAGTATTGTTTCTTTCGATAGCGAGGAACAGTTGAGTTCTGAATTGAGAGAGTACATGGAACAAGTTTATCTTTCAAGAGAAGACTATAATTACGAAGCAGTATACCGAGCCAGTAAGGCTTGTGGGCCCTTGCTTCAATGGGTAGAAGCTCAGCTTACTTACTCCAAGATATTGCAAAATATTGGTCCACTTAGACAGCAGGTTAAAGTATTAGAAAGACAAACAACAAAGACCAGAGCCCAGTTAATTGCAATTGATCAAATGATTCATGAATTGGAAGATAGTATTGAACAATACAAGGAAGCCTACAGTTCATTGATCAGAGATGCTGAGAATATCAAACTGGAAATGAAGCGAGTTGAACTGAAGGTTGAGAGAAGTATGAAGTTGATTGACGATCTAACAAATGAAAGAGGAAGATGGAAGAATAGCATCTCAAAGTTTGGGGATAGAAGAAAGAGTCTTATTGGTGATTCAATTTTGGCGTCAGCATTTCTTATTTATACTGGAGTTTACGATGAAAGAAGTAGATATGAATTAGTCAAGAATTGGAAAAACAAGCTTACCCAATCTGGAATTCTGTTTGACGATACGCTTACCATTTCAAGTTATCTTACAACAGGCAGTCAAGTACACCAATGGGAGAGCCACGGTCTCAGTCATGATACTACTACTATCGAGAACTTCACCATCTTGAACTCTTGTGAGTTCCCACTCATAATTGATCCTACGTCTAGCGTTCTCAATATTTTGGTGAAATCCCTGTCTTCACACAATGTGACAGTTACCAGTTTCCTAAATGAAGGCTATATAAAGCAGGTTGAAAATGCGTTGAGATTTGGTGGAATTATAATCATTAAAGACGTGGAGTATTACGATCCGTTGTTGGATTCCATACTCAAGAAGGAAATCCAGCGGAACGGCGGAAGACAGTTGATTCGTCTTGGAGAGCAATTGTTAGATTTTTCAGACAACTTCAAATTGTATCTTCATACAAAGGACTCTTCTATACACTTGACTCCATTTGTTAGTGCAAGAACTACAATTGTGAACTTTGCAATCACCACAGCTAGTCTTGAGAATAAGATACTAGATATCTACTTGAGGGAGACTCAACCAGAGATCGACAAAAAAAGGTCGGAATTGGTAATTTTACAAGGAGAGTACGAGGTACGTTTGCACTCGTTAGAAGAAGAATTGCTTCATTCTTTGAGTCAAAGTTCTGGGAACATATTGGAAAATGACGACGTAGTCAACACCTTAGCGACATTAAAGGAAGGTGCCAATGAAATAGACGAAAAGTTGAAGGAATCGGTTAAAGTCATGGAATATGTGGATACATTTAGAAACAAATTTCATGTCGTTTCTAAGCATTTATCTGGAATATTCACTATCTTGGAGAAGCTTAGAGAGTTGAACAGCATCTACAGCTTCTCGTTGAAGAAATTCATCTTCACCTTCTCAGAGCTCTTGAGATCTAAAAGAAAGAGTTTGGAAATTTCTGAGTTTGTCTCTTTTATTTATAAGGAATTCTACGCTACGTTTTCAGTTTCTTTAGTTCAAACTGACAAAGTGACTTTTGCGTTATGTTTAGGATGCAATTTTTATTCACTTGAGATTGGCAATCATTTTGACGACGCCTTCTTGTCTACATTGAAAGCACTTACAAGCGAGGATAGCGTGAATGACATAAAGAAAATATTAATATCATGTTTTGCCAGATTCTCAACTGAGATGAAGTCGCTTGATATAGAGTTGATAACCAAAGAAAACGCAGACAATGAGACTATTCAGAAACTCTCGTCATTTTGGAAGTCATTTTCTTTGACAGAAAGAGGAGCATCTTTATTCAATGCCTTTGGCGACTTTGCCAAGGAGATAACAGGAAATGTTGACTACAATTCTCCATACGAATTGAGCTACTGGGCATTGAAAGAGGCCACTGGTCCTATTATCATAGCATCTCCTGATGGGTATGATGCAACATATAAGATTGAAATGGCTGCAGAAAATATTAACAAGCCTACACAGATTATTTCTATGGGATCCAAAGAAGGGATTGAAAAGGCCAACAAAGAGATCACTTCTGCTGCTAAGGCTGGTAACTGGATAGTTATCCAGAACATCCAGATGTCACCTCAATGGTTAAACCAACTTGAAAAGAGACTTGAAGGTGCGCTACCTGTCCCAAGTTTCAGACTTTTCTTAACATGCAATATTTCTTCAGAAGTGCCAGCATCGTTGATTTCAGAATCCAAGGTATTGATATATGAGAACAAGCCTACATTGAGAAGTATTATGTTAGAAACATTTTCATTGATACCTAGAGAAAAAAGTAAGAGTCAGCCTACTGTATTCTTGAGGGTATATTTCCTTTTGGCATGGCTTCATTCGATCCTTCAATTCAGACTTCAATACGCTCCAATATCGTTTAAGAAGAAATATGATATTAATGATTCTGACTTTGATTCGGCAATTGCGATCATTTCAAATCAGTTCGACCAGTTTAAGGGAAAGATAAATGTATCGCCACAGTTGATACCATGGAAAAAGATTGCATACCTTGTTGGAGAGATTACTTACGGTGGAAAGGTTGACAATGCCGAAGACTTGAAATATGTGACTGACCTAACCTCCACATTGTTCAGAATTGAAGCTTTCAATCAAGATTTCAGCATGATCCAAAATAGCTTGACGGCATCTACCAAGGAGAAATTGGAGCCCCCAGAAGGTATAGACATTGATGCATACCAAAATTGGATCAATAGCTTGCCACATCAAACTAAACTAAGCTGGATAGGACTAGAAATCAATGCAGATAGTCTCTTGAGAGAAAGGGAGAGTCATGAAATTGCTACAAGAGTCTTGAAGTTGCATGACCGATAATGCTGGTTATATTTGGAAGAGGTAGTTCTGAATTAAATTATTTAAGTAGAGACAATGAATGGTAAGCTTCAAATAATTGGTACTTGTATTGTTGTGTATACTTTAGAGAAACATCATACTTCCAACTCCATGGTTTATGCTACGAGATTTAATTCTATGTGAACATTTATTGCGACACAAACATTGCGCCCTGAATTAATATTATTTATATGTATATTTTACAACACCATTAAAACCATGCTAAATAATTTATTCGTCATCTTCTAAGGTTTGAGCGGCGATACGATCCAAATCTCTTTGACCGTTTTCAGAGATTCTTCTGCCACCCTTTGGAGAGATTTCCAAGACACCGATCTTTTGCAAAGATTGGACAACCTTTCTGTTGATAGAACCTGAAGCATCAACGTGCTTGTGTGGTCTGAAACCTCTGTTGATAGCACCACCGTACAACTTGTTCAAGGCACCGACACCAACTTGCTTTCTCAAGTAGATATGTCTAGCAACGGAAGCAGCTCTCTTGTAGAACCAAGTTTCGGCTTCTTGTGGTGGCAATTCATTGCCGGCAGAAGTCTTAACAATGTCAACGTAACCTGGAACTTCCAACTTACCTTGTCTTTGCAAGAATTGAGCGTAAGCGTTGATGAATTCTTGAGCTGGAACGTCTCTATATTACGATGTTAGTATAATGTTCAAAACGTTGTCAGAAAGCTTTGACTAGATGATGGCAGATGGGCGAAATATGAACGAACTTCACAACAAGATGTCTTAGAAACGGTCTCCAAAGCCATAAATTAAGTATCCTCAGTTCAGTAAACTGAAAAGATTCTGCTATAATATAGTGCTTACAAAAGTAGCCCCAGGAATTTTCAAGTAGGTGGAAGACTTTTTAAATGTGCTTGATGTAGTTACTGGTTGTTGTCATGATTATAACCTCGATATGCATTACTAATTCCACCACAATTATCATATCATTCCTGATCGTTATTCGTATCTCATCGATATTCTACGGAAAGTTTTCATATTCATTTTCTGAGAGAATCGACAGACACTCTCACCATCCACCACGACAGCTCTAGTAAAGACAATCTTGTTCACTTTCTACTGTTCAATTAGACTTACCTGACGGAAACACCTGGCATTTTGTCTTTGCTTTATTAATGTATTTGGTGAAGAACTAGAAGAAGCTTTCAAATCTGAATATATTCATACGAAGTTTTTCAGTGATAAATTTTTCTCAGCACACAAGTGCAGGTGTGCAGACAGAATAAGTTCTGGGATTGTCACGTGTGTAAATGCTAGTTGAGAAATAGCAGTCACAGTCATGTGACCTCTTTTTTCGAATTCAAAATCAGAGAAATACAGAATTGGGACAAAAGTTGCAACATCATCATGTGATCAAAGTAGTTGCAAAATGTTTTCCAGTTTCTATATATCGATACATTTTACAATGTCTTGGTGATGATATTATGTCTAATTAAACAATTGAATCCGTAAACAACTGGCTTCTCTCCTTCAATTAAAGAAATAATTTATAAACTAGAGAATCTTAGTGAATCATTGCCAGAGCTGGCTCGCTTTCATCGGTGTGAGCGAGTACTGTTCAAGATCTGATAGAGAAGTTTCCAGACTCCAGAACGACCTACTGCTTCCGTATCCGCTGCACTTGTCTGTGGTACTCTTATACTGGGGTTGTACAATAAGACCTTCCATTTCTGGCGACAAGAAGAAACGCAGATCTGGATCAGCTGGAGGAAATGGTAAACTCTGTAAATAGGTTCGTAATTTCACCATTGGGTAATTGACTTTATAAGAATCTCTGATTCTGTATCTTGGCGAATTGAAGGTAATCCTTCCTGCAAGACTTGCAGAGGTCAACTTGAGCTTCAGATAATAAAGGTCACCTGGTTTGGTAGTAATCTTCAACATATCCATGATGGACATATCGTAGTATTCTCTTCGCATTGTATCGTCAGAAACTGACCAACACATTTCTGTTGACACTCGCTCTACACCTTGGTAGTATTTGACAGTACTATAGGGTGTAGCCAAGAACTCTACGAGGTTAGTCACCAAGTCGAGGGCTAGGACATGAGCCTGTTCTACAACTTCACCATACTGAAAGGCCAATTCGTTGATATTTAATGACTTAACCAAGAATGCCGTGATATTACGTAGTTTATGGGGTAATTTTGCAGCAGTCATAGATGACTCTGTGAATGTCAAACATCTGACAGGTTGCGATCTTTTCGAATTGAACTCTTGATACGCGGGATTTAGCATTATGACATTGTCAGGAAATCCTAAAGATCCCAACATCGGAAGGTCTACAGTGAGATTCTGTAAGTTACTAATGTTGCTTAGGATTCGGACAAATTTGATGCCGCTATAGCCTTCTTTACTGACGTACAAATCGACTTCGTCGTTACTGACATTCCTCCGGGTCTTCCTTATCGTTAAATTAGCAAGTTTAGGACAACTGATACTAATTTCATTGAGGAGACTGAGGATATGTTCATATATCAAGGCATACCGGCAATCTATGAAAAGATTGAGTTCCTCCAATTCGTAATCTTTGCCCATAAAACAATACTTAAGACGACCTATAGCATTCTGTCTTGTGATATGGGCCAATTCCATCACCAAATCAAGTCTCTTTAAACGTGAAACTACAGTATATAAATCATTTGCGAAAACTAACGTATTAGCATGCATAGACAAGAATTGCAAGGATTTGAAGTCACGGAAGCATTGCTCCAGTTCTGAATTTTCTTTATTGTACTCGAGTGCTAATGACTTCGTGGCTGCAGCCAGAACCTGATCAGGGGCTATAGTAAGAGCATTAGACACGTGTGAATTTGGATGGCTGCTTTCGTCCGTGCATACCTTATAGAGTGCAGTGTCCAACACCTTTATACCCTTCAAATTGGGGAAGTAGGCTAGTTCACTATTCTGTAGAGTCCAATTGTCGCACTCTAAATAGGTAACAAAATTTGTGAGTGCGATCTCGGTCTGAAACCGGCTTCTGTAATTCATGTCACCGATCACACCTTTGCGGAAGCCAGACCTAGCAAGTTCGCCCAAAGAGCAACAGCCGAAGTTGACAATCTCCATCTCCTTGAGAAACTGTCTGTGTATGGATCTTCTGTCCGAGAACATTTCCGAGGATTTTGGTGCAGCCAAGATGGCATCTACTTGGTTTTGTCTGATGAGACTTACATTTCTAAAGAGGGACGGTCCCAAATAAATTCTGAGATACGAGCATGTGGAGGAAAGGGCAAGTATGTCAGGGTATACCTTGTGGCCGCAACGAACGTGGTTCAAAACTAAGGTGTAATCGGGGTTGTTTTCGTCTGTTTTGGATAGTGGAGAATAATTGAGGTCAAAGTCCCCTTGTGTAAGATAGTATATGATGAGGTTAATAATCTCTGTGGGGAAGTCAAGCAATGATAGTACTGGCTTGTGTATTATTGGATTATTGGGTAAAACGACGAGGTATTGATCGAAAGATAAAGACATTAGTAAGAATTGATCGTTAAATAGGAAATGATAGTTGAAAGTTGAATAGGTCGACCAGACTTTAAGGTACGACAGTTACGACCAGATTCGAGTATTTGTAGAATAGATGTGATACATGGATTATCTCGAAATTTATATAGGGATGACGATTGCTGGAGAGTAACCAATTTCCTGGAAATATCGCCTTTAGCAAGATTTGTCGATACTTCAAGTGAGCTGGTCTGTGGAGCTGTGGTTTTTAAAGCTGTCCCAAATAGCTGTGTGCAGTAGATAACGACAGGGCTGGATCAGATCTATGGGGAGTGTAACCACAATGGGAATTAGAATCAGAATCACAATAATAGTGAGTTGGACAAAGAGATATTAAGAATGGATGACAATTCTACATCTTCATCATTACAAATCCAACTTATATTCTACTCGATCTAACTTTAGTAACAATAACAATGCGTAAATTAAAATACTATTAGAAGAACATGCAAACCCAAGACCTTATATTCTTATTATACAATTAGATATAAATCCACGAGTAGAAGGCAAGGCAAGAGACTATGTGACAAGAAGCTAAGAAGGCTAACCCGCTTAGACCTTGAAACCTCTAGAGTTTCTTCTACCTCTGGCTCTTTCGAACTTTCTACCCTTGGAGAGGATTCTTGGGGCCTTGTTCTTGTGAGGACCCATACCGAAGTGTCTGACAGCTTCTCTGGCACTTCTTGGACCTCTGACAATCAAGGTGTTTTGACCCTTTGGAGCTCTGAGAGCCAACTGGTCCAAGGTGATGACTTCACCACCAGCTTTCAAGATAGTGGCCTTGGCACCAGCAGTGAATCTCAAGGCAGCGACGGTAGCCTTAGGGAATTCCAACAATCTGGAGTCGGCAGTGACGGTACCAACGACAACGATGGTCTTGTCAGCAGCACCCTTTTGCTTCAAGGCACGGGCGATTCTAGAGACAGAAACTGGAGGTCTGTTGATCTTGGACAAGAACAAAGATCTCAAGATGACCTTGTTGAATGGAGCATCGGTACGACCTAAAATTATGTTAGTATAGGGTTCGGATTCTGCTCAGAAGACGCACAATATACACTGTACCAGAAGCAGAGCTTCGGCACCGATGCACTCGCAGAATGGGCTACTATCGACGACACAGATACGAGCTTATTGTAGCTGAAACCACCAGCTCAAGCTTGGTATCCTTACTATCTACTTCACCTTAGATTACTTATTCTAGAGATGTATACTCAACCTTGTCTCACTGGAGAGTGGGATAACGCTTCTTGCCGTATGAAACGGCAAGACATCTTCTGACCTCTATTCATTGCTAGTGTCTCTACTAGCGAAGTGCTAAAAAAGTTGTCGTTTCACAATCCAAACTCTCTACAGTGCTCAACATAGGTTTCTTCAACTATCACAGAACTTTGGTGGTAATCTCAAAATTCTATCTCCATCCAGGGCACAACACGACAATCTAAAGACTAATAATGTCTTCGTACCTGCTGGAGAGTTTTCCTCTTGCTAATTTGAGGATGTCCCATCTTCCAATCCTTCTTTCATTTGTTACATACGAGCCAAGAAAGAGTATAACTTGACCAATAACTTCAAGTAGACGTTATCGGACTTTGGAGCTTCTCTGTGACCAGATCTAGCGTGTTGCTTAGTTGTGTGATCTCTACCCATTGTGTTGATTTGACCTTATTGATGAAGAATACGAATGTACTGAAAGAATAGTAGACACAGATAAATGAAAATTTTGACTACCTGGCCCGCTTGAGATGGAGTGAAAAATTTCTCACAGTACTGCAGGTGCACAGAACGGAAAAACGTGAGAGTTAGGGCTTCAGCCCTAACGAAAATGCCTTTGCGATAATAAGCACGAGTAGTGTGATCTGTATCAGATGCTCAATGTCACGCGACTTTTTCGAATTGAAAATTGCCTTTTGGATCTGGAGACTCTCTGTTTCCAGCATGGGCTATCCAAAACTAAAATAGTGAACTGGATATGACTACTTAGAATCTAATAGAGCACAGTACTTATTAGAATACTTCTACTGGCCGTCAGTCCCCATTTCCGAAGCTACCAGAGTAAAGGCCCAAATATGCATAAGCACGTGATAATTTATAATTGCGGCACGGATCTTTGTTTGATCAGGTGATATGATCTTCTTGCGGTATGTATTTTCTAATCTGATCACCTGATGTATCACGTGAATTGATCAATATCATATGGACTAACTTAATTCCATTTCACAACCAGTTCTCCACAATTCCTTTCCATTTTCTCTAGCAGCATTAATTAAACGTCTTTCATTTCTCAGAGACCTCCAAAGCTATTTTACATAATCAATAATCACACTAATGACCCAGCTAACTCCGATCAAGGGGTTTACCAACACTCCTGTTACCCAATCTATATGTGTGGTTATAACGATACTAGCTTTATCACTTCTGATCATCCAGCTTAAACACTTTGTGCGGTTGGCAATTGATCCTTATATAATCGAATATTCGCAGTACTGGCGTATATTGACGTTTCAGGGCTCGGTTATCAATGAATCTGACTACTTGTTGGCTGTATTTCTCTGTTTCCATTTCAAGAATATAGAAAGATTCTACGGTTCTAGACGGTACTTGTCTGTGGTTGTAATTTTTGCCGTCTATAATGCCCTTGTGTGTTTCATAGTGATGTGTATCGGCCAGTTAGTGCTGTACTATGCTGTTTATGTGTTGAAGACGCTTCTTTTACATCGTTCCAGTAACATCGTGTATCTGTCGTTATTGTTCAATGAAGTGATTCCGGGGCCCCAGGGAATTATTTCATCTCTATATATTTGTTACGGGACTTATGTTCCGGTTTCGTACCACTTCAAAATTTTGCTTTCAAATCCGATGAATTCTGACCAGGATCAAGAACAACAATCTTCTTCTTCTTCTAGTAAGGAGTTGAATCTAACCAACCATTTCCCTATACACATCATATATACTCTTTTGCTACTTAATAACGGTACCAGATCGCTTATACCGTGCTTGGTGGGGTTGTTACTTGGGAAATTGCACGTATATGAGTTGCTTCCCGGTAGCAAGAACTGGTTGATAAACATTTATGTATTCCGGTTCTTTGTCAATCCCACCAAATTTGTCACAACCACCATTTCCAGCATCAATCTCAGATTAAGATCAGGCTACCAATCTTTGAACTCTTCGAGAGGTCAGGGTCAACCTATACAGCAAGCCGAATTCTTACCGGTTGGTACCGTAGCAGACTTGAATGAAGAGGTGGAGAGAGAAGATGTAGAGGAAATTGTAGAGGATGACCGCCATCAAGCCACACAGATCAGGGCAGAAACACCAGTTCGTCCTTTAGGTAGTCAATTCCTAGATACGTTCCGAAACTAGTTGCATAAAAATATTAATATTTAATAGTATATTAATCTATTTTACATGTGTATTACGTAAATGTAGTAGTATTCTGTCCTATATTACTTCGTCTATTTATTAGTGCTGTGGATACTATACAGATGATTAGGTATTGGATGAAGAGATGAAGTGTTTTAGAGTGTTTTTGATTAACGGAGGACGAAAACTCAATTCTTTGCCTTCTTTCTTCTTTCTACATCCCAGTTGTACAATCTCGCGGTGTTCACTTCCATGGTTGTGATGTTCTCCTTCAAAAATTCCAAGTCCTCCTTGATAATCTTCAATTGCTCATTGTTTTTGTTCAATCTGTCATTAAGCAAGACTACAGCTTCGTCCAAAGGATACTCGAGCATGACATCGGCACCCAACCACAAGTAAACAGAGTCTAACGTATCTACATCAATAGATGCCTTTGTGTACAATGTGTCGTTCAACTCGTAGTTTGTTTCTATGACTTTTGTATCATCCTGGTCTTCATCCTCTTCAGACTTCTTCTCTTGAATATGATCAATGATCTGCAAGTTCTTTTCGATATCTGGAATCTTGATGTTTAAGTCCGCCATCTGCTGTTTCTTGGATAATTCCATGTACTTATACTGTTGTAAACGTTCTTGGAACATTCTCATGACGTTTTCGAAGTCTGTTTCCGGGTTCTTGATGATGGTATCCACCTTCTCTATGAAAGGCGCCTCCGGAATTCCTCGAGGATTCGTCTTCTTGGTCCTAACACAGTTAGTATGGCTGGAAAAGTTTGCAACTCAAAATAAACGATTACTTACTTCAAAAATTCAGCCATTATTCTACTTCTATTGCTTTATCCAGATCTGAGGACTTCTGCAAGTGAAATATAGAAATCATGTTAAATAGGTTGAGTTGAAAATGTCGATATGTACCATACAGGATTTTTCACCCACCTTAAGCTTAAGTTCTAGTCCATCATCATAAAGATATGAATACAAAGACTGAAGAATTCAAAATGTTTAATTATGACTTATAATTGCAAAATTCTATATATTACGATAATGGTCATTTTAGATTTTCATAAATGTTTAGTGATGGTAGATTTTATGTGCTAAAACATTGTTGTTGGACAACTTTTCGCACCCATTCCTTCTAGTAAAACCCCAAAAAGTAACCACTTTATTTATATGAAACGAAAATGAAAACACGATGATTTTTATGTATACGTATAAGGAAAACTTACTGTAAGTAGATCAATATCCTTTACTTTCTTACATTTGTTTAAGTCTTCAGTCTTCGATCACATACTAATTATGTGGTAATTATGTATCTTCAGGTGGCTAATATTGAACATTTACTGGGCACCGTAGCAAGTTTCGTTTTGCTTCTTTCTCAAGTCAAAAGCGTTCAAGACAGATTCAGCAGCCTTGACACCAGAAAGAGCCATGGCTCCGAAAGTAGGTCCCATTCTGTTAGAACCGTCAACTTCAGCCAATTCCATACCAGCAATAACCAAACCTGGAACGACTTCTCTGGTACCCTTGACAATGGCATCTTCAGCCTTGTTCATGTCAAGACCTCTCATGCCTCCCAATTGGAAACCGTCAGCAGATGCCACAACTGGCTGTGCATGTTCTTGAGCTCTGAAACCTTGGGTAATATCCTTTGGAGCCTTACCGAGTTCTTCCAATCTTTTGGCCGAGAAAGCGCCAAATGGACCATCGTGGCCAGTAGTAGACAAGACAATGTTACAGTTGATGGTATTTGGATCCATACAAGATTGAGTATCGTGATTCAATGCAACCAAAGTCCAGTTGGTCACCACACCTGCGATTCTCAATTCACCTGTGTTCTCGTCTCTTCTGGTGATCAAGTCTTCAACAGCAGTGGCGTTGAACAACTTGACATTAGGAAATTGCAAAACCTTAGACAACAAGGTAGACATGAACAAAGCAGCATGCTTGACAACCACATAGTCTCCTTCGTCGTCATATTGAATCTCCAATTCGTCCAAGAAGAGATGGGCTGGTTTTCTCAACACCATGGCTGAGAAGAGCTGTCCACCGAGCCAACATCCACCACCTGGAGAAACAGACGCTTCTATGATAGCAATCTTCAAGTTTGGTCTGTTCTTGGCCAAAACATAAGCAGCAGATAAACCAGCAGAACCAGCACCAACAATGACAACGTCAGATTCGGTGTATTTGTCCAAGTCAGCAAAGTAACGTTTGGTCATAGCACGGGAAACTGTAGACTCACGGATGGGTGCAAATTTGAAATTTTCCCAGTCTGCGAATGTGACATCCGCATTGTCAGCTTGAGACTCAAGCTTGATAGACTTCTTGCTGATTTGTGCGAGGTTCAAGTTTACGGTGGTGGTTTCGATTCTTGTTGGAGGAGCCATTGTAATATTTCAATACTTCTAATATTCTATGGGAGGTTGGATTATTTTTGCTCAGAATTTGGGACTTCCCAGAAATTGCACATCAATTTATATTAAAGTCAAGTTCAATATGGAGCCATGTTCTCCGGGCAGTCCAATGCAATACCATGTTCCTCTAAGAGTATACACCACCAAACGGAGCGATACGATTGGAAGAGTATCAAAAAGGTATTCCTAGTAGAGGAAAAAGAACGTCACCAGGAACTCTAAGTGCATATACCGGTTGCAAAATCTCGCACCCCCGAGAATTGTAAGAGCATAATCTGGTTGGACAAGAAGGAATGTAGTAGAAATCAATTAACCTCCATCCTTAACCTTAGAAGAAAGGTTTCAAAATGGAAACCGCTCAGTACTGGACCTTCTAGGAGTATATTGGTATATTGTATGTAAGTGTTGCGCCTGCTGTTGCCCTAGTATTTATTGTATTAGTCTATTTTCTGGTAGTTCTGAAGCTAATTTATGTAATTCTATTTGCTCTGGTCGTTGAAGCCATTGAAATAACGGTCTCTAAAGTTGGCTATATTTTGGGTCTTTAATCCATTAGTAGTCTTTCCCTTGTAAGTTACATCTCTTTTGACGTATACTAAAAGTCTTCTGGACCACTTGTTGAATTCTTGTTCCAAATTGTACAACAACTCGAGCTGTTCATGTTGAGGAATCAAGTTAACCTGGAAGTCATCGTTGGCTGTAGGCATCCAGAATGCAAGCCTACCCCCTACAGGCAATCTCTCAGCCGCAAAGAATAGAAGGTCGTCCAATAAATCAGACAAGTCGTATGGTTTCTTGGGTTGAATAAAGTCTCTCCTTAAATGAGCTTTCTCTCCTTCTATGACTACATTTTCTCTTCCTTCCGCCTTTTCGGGATTCTTAGCTCCGCAAACCTTCAACCCTTCTCTAACACCGTAGGGGGGGTCACAGACAATGGAGTCGATGACGAAATCCTTTCTTAATGCATTGTTGGTGAAGTCCATAGTTAAGACGTCAAGAAATTGAGTGGTAGTTCCGTATTGCTTGAAATTAGACTGGATATTACAGTTTTTCCCTTTTCCTTTCAACATTCGGACATCAATATCTGAACCAATTGGTAAGGCTCCAAAATTGGCCGATGCAACGAGGAATGAACCAGTTCCAGTGAATGGATCGTAGCAAACCTTTCCTGGGCCCACTTGGCCAATATTGCAAGTCACCAACGACAATTCAGCATCGAAAGAAGTTGTTCCTATGTATTTCCTTCTTCTTAAGTCGTACTTATCGAGAATATTCTCAGTTCTGGAACTTAGTTGCACTTGTCTTCCAAACCAAATGTGACGGGGTGTTGTAGCCTTTTCCATTCCAGTGACGTTGTATTCTTCCAAAACAGTAAAAGTCTGGTCGGGGTTCTTCAAGCGAACACCTCCTTCAAAAGCAAGATACTTGAAATGCTGTATTACTTCTACTCTTTCTTCCCTAGTCTTGCTTCCCTTGTAGCCAATGAAATCGAACTTGAAACTGGACTTCTTGTAGACTTCGAACTTGTCTTGTGATGTAGCCTTGATGTCGGCATGGAGTTCATCATAGTTGGACCCCTGACCCCATAATTCGTATATTCCTCTACTCAAGATGGATCTATCTATTATCTTTTTTGCTTGGTCATCATTTTCTAGTTGTACTACGATGAACGGTTTGGATTCATCATGATGGCTCAAGTCAAAGGAGACGTTGCTCAAATTTGCCAAAGACTCCAACTCTGGCCTTCTGAAGTTGGGATACGACTGGGCAAAGTATATCAAGTAATTCTTCATGTTTTTGATATGGTTTTTGCAATCTTTAAGTTAATTTTTCACTCCAGACTCGATGCCTTTATAGGAACTGAAAAAAATCTGTCCGTGCGGCTCACTTGCATCAAGATAATAGCTGCGAAATCGACGAAACTTTTGTATTTGGTAGAATGGAAGACAGACTCGAATTGTACTAGCATGGTAGTAGAAACCAGATTACCTTCACAACATTACAGTAGAAATATCAAAAAATTATGATTATTTAAAAACTGTGAGGATTTTGCTTTCAGAATCTCAATATACCCTTTATTTGGCAATAGATTTCAAAAATTCAAAAAATCTGTTAAGAGTTGGTAGTAAGTGAAACTTTAATAATGGTGCTTGGAAAATCCCGAAATAACCTTTAAGTTGAAGATAAAACAAATTCAAGATAGTATTCCTTTTTGGAGACGTTTTTGTCACCTCTCACTGGTACAATATTTCAAAACCACAAATATATTTCCATGTTATTCAAAAAATGAAGAATAAAATATCCTTCAACAGCATTGCAGACACTATTTTGTGAGTTCTGTAGAACGTAACCCAGACAAGACATTATATGTATAAGTATCCTTTACTATTTTTCTAACATTCTTGTTATTCTTTTTCTTAGAATCAATTTCGTTTCAAGGTGAATCATTCAAGTATGTTGTAATTCCATTTTATTCTTAATATTCTTCATAAAATAGATTAAATCAATTAAGTCAAGTAAAGTTCGGTAGTTCAAATGTCACGAAAATTCTTCTAAAACGAATAAATTAGTATTCTCATAATTGTCCAGTTCTAATTGTCTTTATCAAAGAAGAGAAAACCGGTGAAAACAGAAAATTCAAATTATCAGGGAATTTGATCACCAACAATTCAACTTAACACGTAAATCAAATAGCGACATCCATTTGGTTTACTAAAAAACTCTACCGTTAGACCATTCACTCAACATATATACGGTTTTAACATGTTCTGGTTATTTCCTTTTCCACTTCGGTTGCAAAATAGAAAGTCTTGGCGTGCGCGCACCAAATTGCACTTGTGAGATGCGAATATATAAATGTCGACAAAAACCAGTCAAATCTCCCACGGTTAGCAGATTCATTTTCTTTTACCAGATTCAAGTGGAAGATCAAATCAAATCGTGTTGGAAACTGAACCATTCGAAAGAAACTACAGACCGCGGTTGATTGATTGATTTGTATTTAACTACTACATAGTTTCTTGTTTAGTTGTATACATTTCCATACAATATTTCAATAAACTGATCTATTTAACACACTTGCACCAAAAGTTGTACTCCGGTTCTATAGCTAGATAGATAACAACGCCATAAAGCGAAGCAAAACGAAACTAAACCAACAGAGACAAAACTTCTATCTTTTTCTATTCTAAATCCATTAAAAAATGTCCAGCTACGAAGACGACGAAGCTCTTTTCGAAGACATCTAGTAAGTATTAATTTGATTTTTAGGCAAATTTAACTTGTGCATTTGTGGTAGAATGAATTCAGAGATTCCACACTCATGCTATGGGCAATGAGTTCTAAATACCCCATGAAGTATCCGGCTACTGGCGGCCTTCTCCGCCAGGGCGAGGTCCAATAGTTAAGAATCGCCAACGGAGTTTAGAAAAATTCACATGCTAACACATAAATCTATAGTGACGATGATAATGAAGTACCAAAGGAAACGACAACAGAGAAAGACAAGGAAAACAAAGACGCTGAGGCCGAAAAACAGGAACTGAAGCCAGAAGTTGAAACGCCTGCTGCTTCTGTCCCTGAAGGTCTGACTTCTTCTTCAAATCAAGCCGCTATTACTGCTACAACATCCACTTCTGTTTCTGAAGATCAGCAACATCCAAATTTGCAACCTCCTGCAGCTGCTTCTCAACAAGCAGACCAATTGCAACAAAATCAGCAAAACCAGCTGATTGGCCAGCACCCTTTCAATTCTTCTCTCTCTTCCTATACTGGCCAGCCAGCATATCCTGGTGCCGATCCTAACCTTCACCAACAGTATCCACCGGTTCCTCCTCCTCCACAGCCTCCTGTACAGCACCACCAGCCTTCTAACATGGGTAGGGAGACTGGAAAGATGTTCATTGGTGGCCTCAATTGGGATACCACAGAAGAAGGCTTGGTTCTGTACTTCTCCAAGTTTGGAGAAGTTGTAGACTACACCATCATGAAAGACAACAACACCGGTAAATCACGTGGATTTGGTTTCTTGACCTTCAGAGATCCTAAGTCTGTCGACGAAGTCATCAAGACTGACCACATCTTGGACGGGAAGTTAATTGATCCCAAGAGAGCCATTGCTAGAGAAGAGCAGGACAAGGTAGGCAAGATTTTTGTAGGTGGTATCGATCCAATGGTCAACGAAAAAGAGTTCCACGACTTCTTCTCCCAATTTGGAAGCATAATCGATGCACAGTTGATGATCGACAAAGATACTGGTAGATCAAGGGGGTTTGGATTCATTACGTTCGACTCGCCTGATGCCGTTGACAGAGTCACTGTCAACAAATTCTTGACCTTAAAGGGCAAAGCCATGGAAGTCAAGAGAGCTGAACCTAGGGGCCAACATCAGCAAAACCAAATGCAACAACAACAGCAACAGCAGCAGTACAATTACAACTATGGAAACCAGTACGGCCAGGCTTACCCTCAAATGGGATATGGTCAACAGCAGATGGCACCTGAAATGGTTGAATATTGGCAAAGAATGCAGCAGTGGTTCATGTTCCAGCAACAAGCCCAGGGTGCGGGCGGTGAACAAAAAGAAGGAGAGCAACCAGCTCAACCTTTGAACCCACAGCAGCAAGCCAACGAACCTGAAATTGATCCAGAGCAGAATACGGACAGAAACAACGACAATGCTAGTGATGACTACAGAGGTGGCTATGACAACGGCCATAGAGACCAAAGGAGAATGAACTTGCCAAAGGGCCCAAGAAGGGCTCCACCTTCCGGTCCTTCTGGCAGCAGAGGAGGAAGAGGAGGGTACCACAAGAGAAGTAGAGGCTACCATCCGTACAACAGAGGTGGTAGAAGATAGTTTATACACCGCAAAGAAAGTAATTAATACAGGCACACCACAGTTATTTTTATTAAGATTACACCTATTTATCCGTTAAGTTATCGTTATTTAGTAATACTATTACTATTGATATGAATTTGATGGTGCTGAATTATCCATTTATCTGCTTTTATCCTGTTATCGTCGTTATATAGTATGGTTAGTGTTAAAAATAAAAGCCTAAAAGTAAAGCTACCCATATCTCTACCAGTGATTCTTTTTTCGTAGCCTAATATTAATGTATATATTCTATAAATTAGCTATATCTATTTGCGCTTTCTACTTGGACGGGCATTCTTTGCCATCTTCTTTTCTTTTACCAATCTAGCTTTTCTAATATCTTCAGTAGACTTGATTTCCAGTCTTTGACTTGGTTTATGATATCCCTTAACATCACGGCCCGATTCCACAGCCTTTTTGACTTTCTTCTTTTGCTTGTGGTAATCATCTCTGTACTTGTCTGGTAACTTTGGAGCAGCATTCTGTTTATGCTTGAAACGCTGTCTGTTTTCACCATCAGTTTCAAGTGATCCCACCTTCGCAGGTTGCATGTTACGTTTCTTCTTCCATTCGTCGAACTTACCAGATCTGTAGGTGGCGGGAATTTTGGCACCACTCTCACCAATGATGTATTTTTTGTCAGTAGACTGGGAATTGATGTATTTACCCTTCTTTCGGTCCCATTGCATGACTTGTTTCCCTTTTCCAATCTTGTCATCGTTGTCCAAATCGAATGTAGCAGACGCAGCTTCGTTGGCAAAAGACGAGGAAATATTTAACTGTTGATCTTGAATTACTGAAGCTGGTGCATAGTGACTAATGAAGAATCTATCATCACGGTAGTTCTTCCTGCTCGACTTGGATGATAACTGATCAGCATCCTCAAAAGCATTTTGCAATTCCTCTTCGTCTACATCGTTAATGCCAGAAGCAGAGTATCCAGTCTCTCCATCAGCCTTCAAGATTTCATCTTCGATACCATGGGTCAAACCAGCTTCTCTTTCACGTTGCAACAAGTCTCTTCTTTCCTTTGCACGACGCTGGATGGGAGCAAGTTGCTTTCTTCTCCTATGCATGAAACTAACAAGACTGTCTTCATCACGGTCGTTACCCTTCTTGTTAAATTCGAAAACTGTTTCCTTAACGTTTCTGTTGGCCAACCTGGCCAAGAACTTTTCCTTTTCTTCTTCCAAGTTTGGACCAAAGAGTAGATGTTGATCGTCCCAGGTTCCCGTGTCCATGATTTCCTTCGCACGCTTGACTGATTCGGTAGAAGCGGCCTTTCTGGTACGGTAGTACAACTTCTCACCCTTTGCAGCAACTTCCTTAATGACAGAGAGTTCGTAGTGGTTACGTAACAAGTTTTCGTAAAGTTCTTCAAAAGTTTCCAAGGACAATCTTGGACAAGATCCAAGAACCAAACGGTCGGTATACTGGACCTTTGGTTCGACGTAGTTGTCTCCCTGTTTGTCTTTCAAGAGTTGGTACTTTTGCTCTTGCATTGCTGTTAAGAGGATTTTCTTTCCCAAAAACAATTCCAAATCGAGAAGATATGGCAATTCCTTTTCATTTACAATAGAGTAAGCCCAACCCTTGTTACCAGCTCTAGCAGTTCTACCTACACGATGAATGAAGATTTTAGACGAGCCCGGTAATGTGTAGTTGACGACGTTGGCCAAAATAGGAATATCAATACCACGAGCAGCCACATCTGTGACAACCAAGATGGTGGTCAAGCCTATTCTGAATTGGTATAACTGGTTCTTTCTTGCATGCTGGTCTAAGGTACCGTAGATATACGAAACTAAGTACCCAGCATCACGAAGCAAGGTTGTGACATATTCTACGTGGTGCTTAGTAGGTACGAAAACAATTGTGGAATGCGGAGAGGGCAAAACATTGGCAGAGGGCATTCTTTCCTTTTTGAATTTGTACTTTCTCTTCGAACCCGATTCATTTTCCAACTCCTCTTCTTCTGCCTCATCGTTGACTCTTTTATCTATGAGCCTCAACTTCTTGATTTGTTCTGCCGTTCCCAAAGGCATCTTGATGACTTCTTGCAAGACGTACAATAAATTGGCTTCTCTTTCATTCTTCTTGGTCGTGAAGAAGGCCATCTGCAACTGGTCCGAGATTTTGGAATCAGCGTCCAATCTGACCAAAACAGGATTGGACAAACCAGCCTTTGCAAAATCCACCAACGAACGTGGCAAAGTAGCACTGAACAACAAAGATTGCCTTTGTGGAGGTAAAACAGCTAACAACTCGTTCAACTGCTCTGCAAAACCTTGCTCGAATAGATGATCGGCTTCATCAAACACTATATATTCTACAGTTTTCAAATCCAACTGCATTTCCACTTGCAAATGCAAAAATCTACCTGGGGTAGCAATGACAATATCGGGGTTGGAAACCATGTTGGAAAACTGATCTTCCAAAGAGTCACCACCAGTCAACACAATAGCACGTAAATCTGAGCCTTTGCTGAACTCTTTGACTTGCTTATATGTTTGTAATGCCAATTCTCTCAGAGGAGACAAGATAATGGCTCTGATCCCCACTCTTGCACTGTGGCCCTTCAATTTTTCAATTACTGGCAATGTGAAAGCAGCAGTTTTTCCAGAACCAGTTCTGGCCATACCGACCACATCACGGTTGGCCATTATGAGAGGAATGGTTTTTCTCTGGATAGGTGTTGGCTGTCTGTAACCTTTCTTAGCAATGTTGGTTAATACCAATTTGGAAAGACCAAACGATTGGAAAGAACCAGCCTTAGCCTTCTTAGCCTGAGGATTATTGGCAGCAAAATACGACGCCATATCCTTGTCATCATCCTGTTCATCTTCGCCGCCTGAAAGTTCTAGAGATGGGAATTCTTCTTTGGCTGGCTTGTCTGTCTTCTGTTTCTTCTTGGGTTGCTCTTCCTCTTCATTATCGCTCGAAATAATATCCTGGACTTCTTGTTCTTCGTCGCTCAAGTCGGAGTCCGAGTCCGAGTCACTGTCTTCGAGGTTGACGGCCAACGAGCCGGCAATGTCGTAATCTTCTTCGTTATCTGACATGCTGATATGGTCGGATAATCTGCTTGGGGAAAGATAGCAGATACCAGAGATTGTTCTAAATTTGTATTCTGCTCATCTCATCATGCGTATAATTTTTTTTCAAACCGTTTTTTTCTGTCCTGCTGAGAACGCGCAAGCGAAAAAAGAATTCATAAGTATGGGGGAAAATTATCAAAACGCAAAACTCAATCAACTCTTCTGTGGCCAGCTTGGGTAATGGTAAACATACTTATCAAGGAGAAAAGGACATTGTAATACAAAAATCGTTGCACATTTGGCACGTGCTAATAAGCACATATCGTGACTGTTTATCAAGTCGCTTCAACGAGCCCTATCCTTTGAAGGCGTCTGGTAACGCTGACGTTGGTTGCATAGCATATGCATTGAAAACGATCGGTTCGGCACCAGGGGCTCCTACAGTTATACGATGGGAAGCAGGAACACACCCAGCCCACATGCGATAATTACTGAAATAGCCTGAAAAAATTAGGCGACCAAACATTGACGCTACTAGTCGACTCGCAACGCCGTAAGCGAGCCAGCAATCCACATGAAATTCACGCTCCTGACTGTGAATCCCTTTTTTGAGCCAACATTCACGGCTAAAACTGCCTTGGCTTGCCTTATTCGACATCAACATCCATTTTAATTTTTAACGATTAGTCACGGCGGGCTCTGCCCTCTGCCCATCCAATGGATTCATCCGGTTTTCTTCTGGAGACAATTGAAGTTTGGCGAAATAGCCCCAAATCAACAGTCAAGGAGCCAACAACTGAACAGTTATCTTCGTTCTGAAACCACGAAAAGGATCAGCAGAAATTTTTCATGTTTACCCGGAGATTGTTTTAGTTATTGGGGTCGTCGGTTGTGAACCAAGTAATGGCCCAGGTTTCTCAATTATGCATGGCCAGAAATACTACGCCTTTGTATATTGCGGGCTACATTTATAAATAGTGGAATTGCATGTCCTCAACGGTAATCTTTTCCGTATTCCGAAGCATGGTACGACTTACCAACCGCATCATGTACGCGCTCACCTAGATATTTTTGTAAATGTGACATGAGAAAAATTAAAAAAGGCAACATGATTAACAAGTGGAATTTGAAACGCTCCCAACTCGGTAAAAGCAGCGTTTGTAAAAAATTACTAACGAAATGCCATAGTTTTAAAAACGCAGATTTTGTTCTAAAACAGAATATAACCCCGCAGCGGCAGTTGGGAGCCCAAGTCGAGCCAAATGATTTCGATCCCAACACACATTTACGCTTTGCTTTATGCATGGGTGATCTATTGAGCAAGATCTTATAAAATTCCATTCAACGGCAGACAACGCGATATTCTTAAAGCTGAATTTTCAACAATTGTATTGGCTTACATGTGAAAGCTTGGATCTCTTATAAGGATTAAACCGAACTGGATAACTTGGAATTAAACTTTTATGGGCACTGGTATACGTTTCGGTATACAGTTGAAATTTAGGCTAACTTGAATTTATTGTTAGTCGAGAAATATTTTCTACATTCTGATTCGTCGGCTTAGGCGAGGTCCAAATACAGAATTCTATGTGAGGAGGCACCAAACGAAATATTAAAAGAGGTGATATTTGCATATGATGTACTATAGTTAGCGGTTTGATTTGCAGTCAGATTTGTAAATTCCCCCAAGTACCCTTAGTGATGGCCCGATTTCACGATAAAGTCTTGGAAAATGCATGCCTCACGCCATCGCAGAGAGACATTTAATCAACAAGACCGTTACAAAAACTTGCAACGCCGCTAATGTTTCGATTAAGCATTCACATGAGGTGGCAGGATACCGCCGAAAACTATGGTCAAGACAAAACTTTATAGTTTAACCACAATTAACGGATTGTTTGAGATGCAGCCCGTTATTACTTTATTGTCTAAAAGATTTACAAAAACAGGCAAGAACTAACTAAAGCGAAATGCCCCGTACACGAATATTTTCTTGAGTCAGGCAACTTTCAAGTGAGCGGAACAGATGTAGGCTAAAACCGATCAACTATTAATCTTGACAATACAATTGAGGTGGTTCCTTGCCGCCTTGAAGATTTTAGAAGTATGCGATTACAATTCTCAGGCAGGTGACAAAAATCATTTGAAAACAATAAGAAGGGTGGGAAAAAATATGCGCCGGGCGGCAAATGCTTCCTCAAAATTGGGTGAATGCAGGTGTGAGGGTGGGAATGTTCGACGAAACTAAAAAGCCTGTCTACCAAACTCCATTTCAGAAAAGATCGTCGCTTGGAAACTAGACGGCGTAGCATCTAAATTAATATTCCGTGGAAATGCAGAGATTACTCTGGTAAATCGTCAATTTGTCGAATACACTACACTCTGGAATAAGTGTGCCAATCAACAAATACGTGTGTTTATTGATGGATGCGAGGCTAACATTGCCTATTTTGGCAATTCCAGTGCAAGCCATCTCAAATAATTGATGACAAATTATACAGGGGCAATATGTACGATAGAATATTTTCGACATATTTTCTCAAGTGGCCAGGCTTGCATTTCGTAACAGGCATAGCCAACAAATAATCTGCGAGTTGAATACGGAAAGTTCAAATTTCTGGCGCACAAACATGCACTGTGTACCAGCAGCCCAGTCTCCATTATCTTCTCTCTAGGTAAGACGGCGACCACATCTACTGGTGGAAATGTGACAGAATACGATTGTTCGTAACGTTCATGTTTATGCTTCTCCGTGGAAATATGCAATGGGCCAACAATCCATTTGTAGTTTCTGGTGCAGCAGTCATCGCTTGAGGAGTTCAAGCTAGATAAGATGCACATGAAATAGGAGAGTGCAATCGAGCTCTGTGAAATTACGGTGTTAGGAACACTAGCCTAGCGAGAAAGATTGCTCCATGTGGAATAAACAATGGCGACAAACTCGGCAGGGGAATATGGAATACCGGGGAGCTATGGCAGATGTCGGAACCAGCAAACTCCAGAGTGGAAAAGGATCTCGCACTAGATTTAAACGAGATTCTAAAAGATATTCAGCTGAAATATGGGCAGCGCGGACAGGATATACCAGATAGGAAATGGGGGAAGAAAAGTCTGAGTGGGTATTTTTTGGAGTCCTGGTCACCTTGAAGGTGGAAGTATGGCAGAATGCGCCTATTTCGGTACAATCCCAATTATAACTCGATCCTCGCGTATAGAAAAATCTAGAGCAATCTTCTTGCTTTCAGTTCATGTACAGATGGACGTACATCAAAAATACCTACATACAAAATGTCAAATCCATTATGTATGTGAGCTGCTAAACAGTTAGCGCTGGCTCTTGGCCTCAAAGCCACCCCTTCAAAATGTACCAGTAGATGGAGATTACTTTTTATTATTTTTCTAATTCGGGAATTAATAAATTTCCTGATGCAATAACCAATACTTGTATTTATGCAAAAAGAAATGTCCATCCTAAGCATAAACTTTATTTCAATAGAAACTCAAAATCGGTACTCAATGGCTGATGTTTGACCAGAAGTGCTTAGTACGGTTTGCCTCCGAGTTGAACAAACCTTGTTGTTTAACTAAGGCTGCTCTAGTTCGTCTCTAGATGTACTATAAATGAGTATCCTAACACAATCATAATTTTAATCTTCTGCGCTAAGTGGCCGAAGAATCAGCCTTGTGGAACATGCATTCGTCCGGCTCTTGCGTGGGTACTGTAGTTAAGTTAGCCGTAATTGCAGTGACCTTAATGTGACCTCCAGGGATAGATTGGAACATGCGTCCCATTTTGAAATTTGAGTGGCCATTCATTTCTGCTTGAACAGCAAATCCCAAATTATTGTCAGTCCGAGGGTAAAAACGAGTCGTGGAACCGGAAGTTAATTGTCGCAACTGCTCCTCATAAATGTCGTTTATTTTAAAGCAAGTGTCTCTACATATTGAACATATTTACGTAGGCAAGCAGGAACATAGTCTCTTTCAGGGGAGAGTTTATTAGCATAGCTTCCTACATTTTTGGTCTAGAACTTTAGAAGAGATTGTCGGCCTCATTGGTAATAATTGTCAGTTAATTAGTAGTTTAATCCTGCGAACAGCTGCAATTCTTCGAATGTTAGTTAGTCTTGTGTCTGAAGTAAATTTATATACTTATTTTCGACAATTACATATCGAAAGTAACGACAAGTATCTTCTCAGTTGGCGACCAAATTGCTTGCAGTAGGTCTATTAATTTTTCCAGGTGTACGACTAATTGTTAAGTGAAACTCCCATAGTTTTCAGAGCGTGCGACATTTCTGTCTGATATTCCGACTCGTTTCTTCAAATGTGCCGAACTATGTCTTACCTCGGAAAGCCTTTTTTTTGGGATTGACTGTATGCTACGAAAACTCATGCTTATCATTTTGCTGATCTGTAGACACAGAAGTGGGATATTTTCAGCCTTTTTCCGAGCAATTCTTACCGACTTTGTTCGCAATCAGGGAGACTCTGTTTCCAGGCGGAATGTGACGTCCGCGGACTTGCGTAATATCGCTGGATACGCAAATAGCTACATAGGTTCTACGGGACTTAATATATGTTATTCATGAACCAGAGATTCTGGAAAAATCAAAAAATAACTACGGGCATGGATATAATAATGGGGGGATAATTGTATTTCTGTTCACAAATAAACTGCATGTATTCATTTCGAAACTTGTGTAATGCTAAAACCTTTTCATTGCGTTGGGACGTAACTAGTACGGTCGATTCAAGTGTCGAGAATTCAAATTAATGGAGTATTTAATCGCCCTATTGCTACAGCTGAACTAACGCCGCTCAAATATACACAGTCGAGGAGTGAAGTCTGGTTGCACCGAAATTGTTGTGCAGTGGCTTCTTCTGTTGGTTAGACAATAAAATTATCGGTAACGAAACTCGTAGTTCAGCATGGATGGAAATATGACGGGGAAATCAATCTCCACCACACAGTTTCACCATGTGGTTTCCCTATCTCAATGGAGTTTCAACTAATTAGAAAAATATAGTTAGGCTAACAAAACGAGAGAGATCTTTTTGTTTGCATGAGGTTACACATGAGAAGTGGTGTGCAGGATCGCATAATTCTTTTATAGGTCCGACCTCTTAGATACAGACATGAAATGTGCATGGCTAGAAGTATATGTATGCATAATATTATCTGGACGTACATGAGAAGTTTACTCGCAAATATCAAACCATACAGTTCACCTTTATAGCCTTGTAGCCGGATATATTTTGACAGATAGTACTGATGCGGTTTCGTAGTATGACGAGCTAGCCTACGGGAAGAAAGTTGGGGTCATCTTAGCGAAAATAGAAAACTTGTCTCTTTTAAAATGCAAATATCGTTCTGTGACATCAGCAGATCGTAGTTCACTTCGACTCTCCTTTTCACCCGACGAAGATCGTCGATTAGTCGGTGCCATTTTTGCGAAGTTTCCATCTAAATGTAAGCCAAGCTTATTTTTGCTAGCTGGCCGAAAACAATCTTGCAGTAAAGGAAAGTGAGGGAAAAAGACCCAAAATATTCGTAGCCTGCTTGAAGCATCTTAAATCATTTTAACAAGGTACGAACCTTAATTATTGTTTACCAGCTAAGACGAAGTTAACAAAATTTCGCTAGGTGCCTCATCTTAAGCTATAATAGCTTCCTAGAGGTGTACGCATTCTGTATCCCTGCACGACCACGGAATATTTTTAAGGGTATTTTTGGTTGTTTTTTATGTTTTGTTTTTATTTTCATCAGTTAATTTTATTTTCTGCATTGTTTGGTTTCTTGGAAGTCGATTTTTAATTCTTCACGCGTCTAAAAAGTATTTTCATGGGATTTAAAAACGTGCATTGGATTATGCAATCCCTGAAATTATATTTTGTAGGCCCCATGTAATATTAATTTTATTAGTTATTGACCTAAATGACTACCTAATAGCTACATAGAATGTACTCTAATCTTGACATTTGAATCGATATCTATTTTGTTCGTTGCCCGGACGTTTCGTTTGCAATACAGGAAGATTTTTTAATTTTAGCTTTTGCTTTCTATTTGATTTTTACGGTTCAGTTTTTCCCAGCAAGAGTACTTCACACTGAGATTGTATAAAAGCTTTTACGATTCCCTTCGATGCATAGCGGAGTCTATCCTGTTTTGGACTTTCTGTTTTGCTCCTCTACGTGCCATATGAACACTGAGTAATAAGAACAGCGTCTTTCATTATCTGTGCCCTTACAAGCAGCAAAATCTCTAGTCAAGCATAGCACGAGCATAAATCATCTTTCGTCTGCACCTGCCTGCAACCCCATAGCTTATTCTGCGACTAGGCACAATTGAGGATTACTCGAATTTACTTTATTCGTATCCCCCAATTCCAACTCCAGCTTCCCAGCCAGCCTGATAGCTTCCCACGGAACCCATTCTTATAATAGCATAGTGCTCCGGCGCATGTAATATATTTATTTCATTCATTCTACTCATACATTTTTCAAAGATAATAGACTCTGACAGAATGCCACAACTTCCTTCTGTCTCCGAGCTCATGATTTCCACAGCGGCCAAGCCTATCTCCTCCAATTCACATCCAGCATCATCTACAGCTTCGAGCACAACTCCTCCGCCAACCACTGTACCTACTTATCAGCATACGAGAACTTCTCCCAGATCTCCCTTGGTACCCAGGATATCGTCCTTTACCTCTACGTCTACCTACTCGCTACCACCCCCAGGGCCGTTGAGAAGGTTGACAGACCCAAATATTGCTGCCACGGCCAATTCAAGCAATACGACAAGTCCCACCGGCACCCATCCTTCAAACCCCGTCAATGGAGACTACTTCAATCACTACCAGATTAACCAAAGAACCTCGGTATCATCCTCAATAGACCCCTTGTCAAGACAAGCTAGCAGTAACCAGTTCAGCACAGTCAACTCGTCCCCTCCCTTGGCCAATCAAACGACAGTGAACGTAACGCCTGCGCTGAACCCGTACACATTTTCGTACGAATCTTATCCAACTAATCCTTCCTACCCAAATGGTTCAGCCGTGTACGGAAATGCTATGGCACCTCCTCACCCACATCCTCATATGAGCGGTCCAGTGCACCAAGCACCTCCTCCAGGGTATCCACAACATGCATACTACTATCCCGCTATGTTCCCACCTCCACAGGCTATGGGTCCGGCTCCTGGCGTGCCGCCCGGGGTTCCTGGTGAATATCCCTACATCTACGCTGCTAACGGCTACTACCAATTACAGCAACAGCCTAACGCGGGGCAGGTGCCTTCTCACCAGGGAGCAGGCTCACCTTACGAGGAGAACAACGCATTAATGAACAAGCGCCGCATCATAAAAAGAAGAACCAGAACAGGCTGCTTTACCTGCCGTAAGAGAAGAATAAAGTGTGACGAGCGCAAGCCTACATGCTACAACTGTGAAAGATCCAAGAAGGTATGTCTTGGCTACGAGAACCTCAACGTAATCAACAAGAAGAAGAGAGATACGTCGCTAGACTTGGACCAGCAACAGCAACAGCAACAGCAGTCACAGCAGTCACAGCAGTCACAGCAACAGCACCACCAGGAACATTTTCATCAGGAGCAGCTTCATCAAGCTCAACTTGCCCAGCACAGCGCCAGCTATCCCACTTTACCGGCACCACAGGGTTATATTCCCAAAACCACAAGCATGATTCCCAACGACGGCAGAACAGGTTCTACGTCGGGGTCTAACGGGAAGGTGTCGGTTCACGATTTGATTAAGTAGGAAGCGGCATAAAGACTTATGAAAATTCTTGTGCAGCCGCTCAAGATACAGCATTATGAGCTTGGATAATAATTCATGAGCTGATTCTGCTACGAATGTTACGATGATAATATATGTATGCTCTATGTACAAGCGTATATAATAAATGCATAACCATGTCGAAAGAATGGTGGAATTCATAGGCTACTTCGGAAAGAAGATGTCTCTCGTATATACCTGGCCCAAACCACGGCAATTTAAGGTTGGAATTCCTAATTAGCCTTGTAGTTTCACCTGGTTTATCGTACCTCCTGAATATATTATTAGCGCATGTTTTCATAGAGAAAGAGCAGGAACCGATAACCGTAGCCGGCGTTCCAGATCCCCACTTATGCTTTTAGTTGACATCTAAGGAGGGTCCCCATACAAAACCTGGAATCGCTTATACGGTGTCAAAAGTTAGGCAGCTCATTAGATTTAAATTCCGGGAAGCTTTAGTCAGGCAGCAGGGAGCTGATTCGTACCAATACCCTGCTACCCACATCCACAATAATGTAGTCATATATTTGGGCTACAAAATTTGATTTTTGATTATCTTTCAGATAAAGAGCAGACAAAGCAAAAAAAAACTTGGGCCAAAAAAAAACTACCCTACATAAGAAATATATAATATTTTGAAAGCCAGGGATATTATTAAAAGGACAACAATCTCTGGAACGAGATTTGCAGTTACAGCAGAGATGGTACAGTAAATCCCAAATTATTGTCAGTCCGAGGGTAAAAACGAGTCGTGGTACCGGAAGTTAATTGTCGCAACTGCTCCTCAAAAATGTCGTTTATTTTAAAAGCAAGTTTCGCTACATACTGAACATATTTTCGTAGGCTAGCAAGAACATAGTCGCTTTCACAGAAGAGTTCAATCGCATAGTTTCATTCATTTTGGCTTAGCACTTTAGAAGAGATTCCTCTTCATTGGTATTAATTGTCAGTTTGTTAGTAGCAATAATGGATTGTGAAATTTAATCAAAGATACCACACTGAGTAAGGGTGGCTTCATACTTGTAATTTGATGACTTCAACTTTATTACCCTCTAATGATACAAATGAGTTCATAACGAGAGTCCCGTCTGTCTTCATACAGGTCAAGGACGGCCTTTGTTCATTGCGCCTAGTAGCTCGGTGTGTTTGCACATGGTGCGCAGAAAATACAAATAAATGAATAATATCGCACCAGTGCCAGAAATGTGCAATGAAAAAAATCTATAATAACTATGGGGACAAAGGTACGAAGGGAAATGTCTCTACCGAATTCAGTAATTCGTCTATCGCGGGAAATAATCTATTGTTGTCTTCTAGACCAGCTCGCCAGCGAGTTTACGATGTTCCATCCTTCACTCTCGCTGCGCTTTCTAAAAATCAATTAATATTTAATTTTAAATAAGATTATAGTACAAATTGATTTCGTCAATCTGGAGAGTGCCCGGGCACACAACCGTGGGCATTAGACTCCGTTGGTGGGGGATCATCAAAAATCGATTTCCGACCATTACGATTTTCTGTCTGGGACATTTGTCGCAACGTCTGTCACAAACGCCCCATTTCCCGCTAGCCCACCCCACCCAGTACTGTCTGCGGCATGGGTGCGCACACAATAACGTGTCAGACAGATACTTATCTCCAAGTGTTCAATGAAAAAAATCTCACCTCCTCTCGGCAAGATTTTAGACTGATAAGACAGATAAAGCGTATTCGGTAATCTAAGAGGGTTGGCATCTCATATTGACTCATCGGAAGTTGCTATTTTTTCTACTGTTCTTGGAAGCATCTGTACACCAGGAAATATCCGCATACCACACACCACTAGGACCCATCGTCTGACTCACAGCAGACAGACAGATAAGGCAGGGCCAACGAGATTAGTCGGACAGACAGACACAGCTGCAACACAAACTGCAACGCAAACAGACAGTCGGACATTAAAGTTTGACACGACACAACAAATACGAACAAGAACCACCAGAGTACAATAACAAGAATATCGTTTTGCATCTCCTAAAGATCCAGTTGATCATCTGTTTTTCTTAAATTCGAGAAGGACCTTAGCACATCTCACACGTCCCTGAAAAGGTTGTACGACACGAGCATTAACAGCTCCAGCGACAATTTGAACGGTTAGATATCGATATCCTGCTGTTAACCATCTTCTGAAAACTTGAAAATCAGTTGAATAATTTTTAATTAATCAGCTCATCGGGGATTAACAAGTCTAATACAATAAACCTAGTTGCTATCAGTCATCTCCTAGCAACCTACCAAACTGTTATTATACAACAGTTGTCCATTCCGTTTCATCGCTGAAACTTTCATCTCTAAATAGCATAATGGTCAAGGCTCGTAAGATAGCCGTGGTTGGCTCTCGATCCGTAGGAAAGTCTTCAATGACAGTTCGTTTTGTCGAAGACCACTTTGTCGAATCATACTATCCTACCATAGAGAACCAGTTCCAGAAAACAATCAACTACAAGAACCAGGACTACGCCATAGAAATATTGGATACAGCAGGCCAGGACGAGTTTCTGATAATGAACGAGAAACATTTAATCGGTATCCATGGCTATTTGTTGGTCTACTCTGTCACACTGCGTCAGTCTTTTGAGTTGATTTCGGTCATCAGAGACAAGATCCTTAACTCCATTGGAACCGATGCAATTCCTATGGTTCTCATAGGTAACAAATGCGATTTGAACTACCAGAGACAAGTAGAAACAGTAGAAGGGCAGCAATTGGCCAAGATGTTTGGATGCAAATTCTTGGAGAGTTCTGTCCGTGAAAACATCAACATCAACCAGGCGTTTGAAAACTTGATTGACGAGATCGAAGTGATCCAGAACCCTCCCGCCAAACAAGAAGAACGATGCTCGATCATGTAAACCCGGGTAGGTATAGACTATTTATTAATTCCTTGATCATCCTATTCATGACATCTCAAACAACATGCACCCACAGTGGATAGACCAGCTTTGGACAGCCACGAACGTTCATTTCTTGCTTGCTATTTGATGATATATATACACATAAATATTTATATATTTATTTAGTTGTGACGGCTTACGTTTTCATTTCAATTGATTTTGTATAAAGCAAACAAATAGTTTCGAGGTGGAGTAGCTCTAAGAAATACCTAAAAGATGAACTGCAAGTTGGTATCGATAGGATGTGAAGCCGAGAGCTGTGGTTTCTGACTGTACTTCAGAGCCAAGATGTCTCTGGTTCCATTCAATAAACTGAGATATGACTGCTTTGGATTCTCTCTCATTACAGTTAAGAACGAATAGCTCATGGCTCCAGTGGATTGACCGTTCTCTTTAGCATCAGCACTAGTTTGGTCATCTTTGCACCCACTCAAGGTAATGACATCGGCTGGGGAAGTCTTGGTTTGTTTGGTGACTTCATTGGCCTTTTCAGCTCTGTCTTTGTTCATGAACGACTTGGCTACAGCCATAATACCTTGAACCACGGCCTTCTGGTTTCCTTGATTATATGCCTTAAAGGTGTCCAACAAGCCGGAACCAGCTTCTTCAAGCAAATTGGGTTCCTTGACAACACCCTTGGTAGAGTACGTGTAAGGCAAGTCCAATATAGATCCAGAATGACAAGAGTCGAAAAGTGCCGTAAGTCTTGCACCTTTGGGCAAGGGATTGACCATAATTTCATGCAAAGTATCGTCGTCAATGAATCCAGCAGTCTCGAAATCCAAAGGATAGATTACTTCATCGTTGCCATCAGCTTCGTCACCTGTCGTATCTGGAGTCTGACCTCCATGGCCACTATAGTGGAAGAAAAGAGAATCGTTGGCACGAGCATCTTTGACCAACCACTTCACCCCATCCAAGATGTTGTCTCTGGTAGGAATAGACCTCTTATTAGTTTGCTGGTCATTGAGAAGGACAATGTTGTCATTAGAGAATCCATTCTGCAAAAGAAACTCTTTCACGTTGTTACAATCGTTGATGCAGCCATTTAGTTGGTTCGCAGTACCGGTATAGTTTATCCCAATCAAAAGTGCCTTCTTAGATCCATCACAAGTAGAATATTGGTACTCATAACCATCAACTCCAAACGATTGAGGCTTACCATAAGGGCGGGAATATTTCCCTTCACCACCAAAACTTGCATCTTGGGGACGATCTTGAGGTCTTTGGGAGTCTAGATGTTTAGCATAATCTCCTTGTCTTTCAAGTTCCTGGTTAATGTAGTTAGATCGTTGTCTTCCGGAGTCTTCTCTACCGTGGCCAGACTCTTCTCTGCCATAATTCGATTCTTGTCTACCCGATTCCTGACTACTATAACCCTCTTGCCTGTCAAACCATTGTCTCCCGTAGCCTGGCTCCTGGGGCCTGCCATGCGAATCCGTTCTACCGTATTCCCCTCTTCCAGAGTCTCTGCTATAGCCTTGTTCGTTGCGTTCGTAGCTCGTCTCGCTTTCACCATACCCGTCAGAGTCCCCGGATTCGTGATTGCCACGTCTTGCATGTCGATCAAAACGCTGTCTTTCATCGTACTCCTCTCTGCCACCGACGTGGTGGTTTCTGGCGATTTCTTCACGTTCAACGTCGTCGTATCCTCTGTTGGAAAACATATTCAATTCAATTGCCTATAACCTGTTTCCAGTGTAGCTTCTAAAGCACATCAATTTACCAATACGTAGGATGCAAACAGCAAACTTCTCCACAATTTCATGCTGTCGAAGCGAATGTCCAAGATCTCAGAGCCATATTTCCATAACCACTTGTAGGACTTTGTGCAAAAGTCTTCATACCGGTCGCGTTCCTCATGTGAAACAGGCTCCAAATGGAAAACTGTATCCCACGCCAAGATGAAATCCGGGGGCGGCGGTGAATCTCATAACTCTCTGCGTGTGGTCACCAGCGTGGGAGTATTGTTCCCTAAGTCCACGAAAGAGTGTTTGCAAAGCAGGTCGTTCCATACAGAGATAATGAACATGCCTGAAACAAACTGGAGCTGAGCAATTATCTGTGCGTCTGCAGTTCTGGGATAAAAACTGCAACGGAGACAATAAAGCCCTTTTCTCATATGGACAAGCATGCATTTATTATCCTTCCCTGTAAGAGTATCTACGTCGATCTCGTCTTGAAATAGGCTGTGCAGACTTAGCCAAAACACAGACTGTCCATTTCATGTCGTTAGTTGCAAATCCCTCATGCGGACCATCTCTTCTTTATTGAATTTTTTTTTAACGATAAGTGTATATTTTTCAGGGACGCTTATAATTTTTTAGGCATTCGTGCATTAAGATGTTTTTTCGATTCTGCACAGATGCCCAACTACATAAACCCCCTAACGCGAGATGTAGATCAGGAAACAGTAAATCCCAAATTATTGGCGATCCGAGGGTAGAAACGAGTCGTGGTACCGGAAGTTAATTGTCACTACAGTCTTCAAAAATGTCGATTATTTTAGTAGCAAGTGTCGCTACATATTGAACATCTTTTCGTAGGATAGCAAGAAAATAGTCGCTTTCAGAGAAGAGTTCAATCGCATAGCTTCATACATTTTTGGCGTGGCACTTTGGAAGAAATATTAGAGCGAGTTACGAATTCTGAAGTGCGCGACCTTTATTTTGAGAACAAATAATTGAAAAAATCCATGAATATTCAGGGCTTATTAGACCGCAAAGAGTTCCAGAATAGTTTGACCCATTTTCTATTCAAGGCTATACTCTGTGGATTTATAATCAGCAATAATTTCAGGTCTGAAAATGGTTGCGCTTGAGCCTCGCAAAAAGTCCAAAAACAAGCCCAAGTATGTGCAGCCAGGGCCAGTCTACTCTGAAGACGGCATTCCCTACGACTACATTGTCATCATTGACTCGGGTTCCAAGGGGCTGAGGGTATTCGTATACAATTGGTTGAATCCGGCTGCTGCTTTAAACAAGAGTCTCGACATGAGTGTTGTTCTTAAAAAGCCCAACCTCAACTTAATCAAACGATACTCTGTACCCAGACAAGAATCGGAAATTGTAGAATCAGATACAGACACCGAGGATGAATCTGAAATTGAAACAGATGTGGAAGACGAAGAAACTGAGACTGACGAGAAGGACAATTCCAAACTGGAAGATGATGGTAAAGGCAAAGATAAAGGCAAAGATAAAGGTAAAGATAAAGGTAAAGGTAAACTGGTCGAAAACAAAGACAAGGATACTAAGAAGAAGCCCAAAACGATTCCTATCAGGTTTCCCAAAATCCACTCCAAAAAGAAATGGCACCAAAAGGTCAAACCAGGAATTTCATCGTTCAATAATAGTCCTCAGAAAATTGGCAAGTACCATTTGAAGCACTTGCTCCAATTGGCCAGTTCTGTTGTTCCCAAGTCTCAACACTATAGGACACCCATCTTTTTGCATTCGACTGCAGGAATGCGGTTATTGACTCCTCTTGAGCAAACACTGATTCTCAACAACATCTGCTCGTACATCACCAACAATTCGGACTTCTACATTCCTGAATGTGCAAGTCATATAAATGTAATCGATGGGGACTTCGAGGGTATATACGGCTGGTTATCTATCAATTATCTCAAAGGCGCTTTCGACAATCCCGAGCAACACAACCATGGTAAGAGCCATAATACATATGGGTTGTTAGATATGGGAGGTGCTTCAACACAAGTGGTTTTCCAGCCCAATTCCACTGAGGTTGAAGAACATCGGAACAATCTCTTCAATATAACTCTCGCACAAGTTCCACATCTAGCTCCTGTAGATCGTACCGACCATACAGACCCTGCAGATCCTGTAGACACCAGAGAACAACAAAGAGATGGTCTTGTAGCAGGTAAATATTCGCTACCTCAACCTGTCGACTTTAATGTTTTCTCAGATTCTTTCTTGGGATTTGGAATGTACCAAGCTCACAACCGTTACTTGTCTACCCTTCTTGATTTGTATTTGGAAGAGCATAATATGAATGAGCAGAATAGAATCAACAAGAAAATCGGCACTCCGGTGCCAGATCCTTGTTTGCCTAAGGGTTACATTTCCATTTCGAATGTAAATGAAATTTCTGTTGATTTTACGGGAGAGAGCAATTTCCAGAAATGCCTTCAAGGAATCTTTCCGGTGTTGCTGAACAGCATATATTCATCTGGGTCTCAAAAGACGGGGAACTGTAAGCAATTCAGCGATGAAGAGCAGGCTAGCTCTTGTTTGTTGAAAGACTCCATTCCTGCCTTTGACTTTGAAGTCAACCACTTCGTTGGTGTCAGTGGCTACTGGGAAGCTATCAATAACTTGCTAGGCTACGAGAATATTAATGAAATTCGTGAAGATGTAGATACAGAGAAGAACACCAATGAAGAAAGTAGTAGTGAAGTCAACAAGAGTAACAAAGACGACGAGAATAATGCAGAAGACAAGATCAATGAACAGGATAAGAAAAATAAAGATGACAAGAATAATGAAGACGGCAAAAGCAACAAAAACGACAAAAGTAATAAGGGCGATATCAAGTCGGATACTTATGATTACAAAGTCATCTATGAGCAAACATCGAAGATATGTTCTAAGGACTGGAGCAATTTGATAGAAATGAACAAGAGAAAGCCAGAGAACAAGCAGTTGTCTGAAGCAGATCTACTGGAATTGTGCTTCAAGTCGTCGTGGATCTTAAATTTCTTACATCTCGGATTGGGATTTCCTCGTCTTGGCATAGATGAGATGCCTACCAAGAATGACCACTTCAAGTCATTGGAGTTGGTAGAAGATATAGGCGGCTCGTCGTTTTCGTGGACTTTAGGTAGAGCTATTCTTTACGCCAACGATGAATACGTTCAAGCCTTCAATAATTACACCATCATGACATTGAAAATTTCTGAAGAGGACGTAGAGAATTCCAAATCTGAATACACAATGAAGAGGCCCGGATTTTTTCACACCGCCTCTTCGGCAGTATATCATTTTGGAGCAGAGCAGAATGGCATTTCTCCGCGTCCACAGTTTATAGCACCCAGAGATGGAATCAAGTATCCTCACTACGACTATGAGTATGAACCTGAAAGTCTGGAGCTGAAATGGGACATCGAGCCACATCGCTGGTACGGGATTATCATCTTTTTAGGTCTTTTAGGGTTTATAGTCTGGCTCATGGTAGGAAGAAGTGGCCGTTCTTTCATCTTTGACCGAGCTAAAAACAGAGTCAGAAGAATGTTTCTGCCATTATTGGGAAGGTCTACTTATGTTGCTGTTCCTTTAGATGAAGAGAATGAGATTAGTGCTGCTGGTCGCAGTTCCGACCTTGATTTAGAGAATGGCTACGAATTGGACGATATCCATTCGACACCGGACTTCAAGTCTGGTAATTCATCCTCTGATGAAGTTGAGGCTCAATTCAGAATCGATAGTGACGACGAAGAGTAATATCAGGGTATCAGTTTTAATAGGAGGTGTTTTCAATCAATTTAGAAAACTGAATCAGTATCCAGAAGAGCAGAATCGATTATTGGGACTGATAACCATAGGGGTAGATTTGGAAAATGGAAATATCCAATTTTCACAGATTTCAGATTTTTTAGACGGATCCACATCACGCGCAGACGGATAAGAATAGACAGCTATTTAGCTTATACTCTTGCAAACGGTTTGAATTTTGCAATTATTTCCAAGTATTTCACTTCGGCACGGGTCGGGTGTGAAGGAGTATAGGCGCAAAATCCATCAAGTCTTTTTCATAGTGTGGCTTTTATCGCGAAATCAATGATTACAACTGCAGGTAACAGATTTCTACAAGCAAAGGATAGGGAGCTTCTAATAGCAACACAGCACAAGAAGAAGCATCAGACTTACTTGTGGTTACCGGGCTAAGGGTTTGATGCCTGATGGCGTTATCAATTGTTAACTCGAAGTATGCATATGGTAAATAATAATCTATGTCCTAAATATTAAATAGTAACTACGTATTTTTCTCCTTTGGCACCCAACAGCTCTAGGTCCCTCAAGGCACTGTCAATGATGTGGAGACCTCCCTCGTAGCGTCTGTATCTGACAGGCTTGATTCTCTCGTCGTGAAAGAAGTGGGTTGTAGTGTCGACGAAGTCTTTGCCGAAAGCAATGTCTTCATGGAATCTCTTGATAACCACTTCTCTGACATCCACAGATTCTGGGGTTTGTTTGGGAGTTCCTACAATTCCAGAGAAAATAGGCTGGTAGTCCAAGTTGCCGGACATATGGTCGAGGATCTCGAGAACGGACACAGCCGTTTCCTTCGAAACACAATCGACTCCGTACTGTATTCCAAATGGAGAATACTGTTCAGCTTGTCTCAAGATCTCTGCTCTAGGTAAGTATCTGTCGATAACCACATCAGCACCATTTTCCCTCAAGTAGGCCTCATGGTCTAAACTGGCTATGGAAATGACATTGAGCCCATGCAATTTGGCCAACTGCGTAACGTATATTCCGACGACAGTGGCCCCTCCCCAAAGGAGTAATGTTCCCTCCTGTGGAGCGATATCTTGGGTAAGCTCGAAACCAAAGCTGTTGTAGAAAATGACTCCAGCTGTGACAAGCCCAACCCCAATGGTAGCACCGTCTTCAAAGGAAAAGGAGTCGGGCAATTTCCACACCAAACGAGAATCAATGGCCGTGTATTGCTGAAAAGTCGAGGTTCTGTTGTCCCTGTAGCTGGTACTGCTGACAATTACCTTGTCTCCTGTTTTGAATTCGTTTACGTCAACGCTTCTTCCAGTTTGAACTACAGTCCCACTGCTTTCTCTTCCGTTGATCCAGGGGAAATGGTAGATGCCAAATCCGTACTTCTTGCCCTTCCAATCGATAGGATTGAGTCCTATGGCTCTATTGTTTACCAAGATGTCTTGATCGTTGAGTTCAGGTATAGGGAAGTCAGTCTGCAACTTCAAGGGCTCCTTCAAGTCCGTTATCAGAAGTACAGATTGCGACCTCTTGTCGAAGAAAATGCTCGTAGGAGGCTCTACAGTCTGCTCTTTCTTGTATGATTCAAGTCGGACTTGTGCATTGAGTTGTGCCTTCAAGTGTTCTTGTTTCTTGGAGCCCGAGCTGGTTTTCCGTATATGTTTTGTTTTAGCGATGGTGGCCAGCATTTGATATGACGAAGACGTGCTGTGATATGAAATATTCCGCTTTGGATGTTATAGAAGGAACTAAAATACAAGGTCTATAAAATGCTGTGGACAACAAGATATACGATTTACAATCACAGACTTTATTCTATATATATATACATCCTCATTGATGAAATCTACAGTAATACACACATTCTAATCCAGAAGCTCTAGCAGGTAAAGAAAAACATCACAACCGCCTAATCTGTGTGAGCCGAGCCGAACGACTCACAATTAGTTGCAAGCCACCAACAGTTTCTGACATTCTCTACAAAATAGTGGCTCTTGTGTGAAAAAAAATTGATGCAAAATTGGCCCTGATTTAGTCGAAGTTTTCGCATCCACAGTTGTTCGAGCAGCAGCCATCGCATCATTACAGGTGAATTTCACTTCCCAGATAATGTGGTTCAGGTATACAGACTTGGGCCGGTTCAGGAAGGGTGCTAGCGATAAAGTTCGGCTGGGGCAGTGTAGTCAGCGTAGTTAGTCAAAGTAATTAAGGGACGCTGCAGTGGAGTCAGCTTGTAATGTGGAAACGTAGAGGTGAACTTGTGCAACTATGGCATAATCAAGAAAGAAAGCGAAGAAATTGGAAACTACTTGATTGGTGGACCTTTTATCGGCAGAATCTACATGTTCAAATAACTGCATTCGCTGGTGAGGTAATGCTAAGAATGGCATTCAAATTATGATTCATGAAAAAGAATTCATATATATTTATTTGTACAGACAGAATTCCATACAACTTGATTTATTTGCAAGACTTAGCTAGGCGTTTTTCTATAACTATTTGAAATTATAAAATAAAATTGTAGTGTAGGATTATGTATTATGGATATCATAAGAATCGTTAAATATTAATGCTTAATGGTTTTAATGGTTTTGTCTTTTCTCGTTGTGATTATATCCCTATTTGGTCTTTGATCTGAACTTTCCAAAACAAACCGAACTATTTACTCCGCCAAAACCAAACGAATTACATAAAGCGTAGTCAATTTCCTTCTTCTTGCTGACATTGGGGACGTAGTCGAGCTGTGAAAAATTATCGACCACATCGTCCTTGTGGCCCCCAGCAGTTTCCAAGTTCAAGGTAGGGGGGATCACCGAGTCCTTCACTGCCTTGATCGTGAAGATCGACTCGACAGCTCCAGCAGCTCCAAGCAAATGTCCAATGGACGACTTTGTCGAACTCACGGCCACACCTTTAGCTTTGTCACCGAAAAGACGAAGAATGGCGTTGTTTTCTGCCCTATCACCAATCACTGTGGATGTTGCATGGGCATTGACGTAGCCTACCTGTTCTGGAGAGATTTCACTACGATCCACAGCCATTTTCATAGAAAGATAAGCTCCTTCGCCAGTCTCCATAGGAGCGGTTATGTGATGAGCATCTCCGGAAAGACCATAGCCCTTTATTTCTGCGTAGATTTCTTCGGGCTTTACACCTCTGTTCAAGGCATGGTCCAATTTCTCTAAGACGACTATTCCACAGCCCTCACTCAACACAAATCCGTTTCTGCTACCGTCAAAGGGACGACTAGCAGCTTGTGGATCGTTGGTAAAGCCTGTGACCACAGATCTGGCTCGGGCAAACCCGGCCAATGCTAGTGGATGTATGGAAGATTCTGTACCTCCACAGATCATCACATCAGCATAGTCATTCTTTATAAAATTGTACGCATCTCCTATAGCGTGTAATCCCGTAGCACAAGCCGTAGAGACAGCATGTAACGGACCTTGTAAACCATACTTAATCAGGATGTTCCCAGCGGCCATATTTGTAAGCAACTTGGGAATGAAAAGAGGCTGGACCCGCTTATATCCCGACTGTGCAAATTGTGTCAGGTTCTCATACACATCGTGGAATGATCCGATTCCGCTACCAACTGCTACGCCAAATCTTCGTTTATCTATACCTTCTAAAGTATGTAATTTAGCATCTTCGAGTGCTTCTTTCGTAGCAACCATCCCATACTGGGTAAAAAGGGCCAAACGTCTTGCTTCGCTCTTATCAAAATGGTCCTGACTTTGCCATTTATAGTCATTTATAGAACCTTCCGGGACTTTACCAATCACTTTCGATGGAATCAGTGCCCATCCTCCAGACTCATAGTCTAGCAAAGTAGTAGTGGAGATTAATCCACTTTTCCCAGCAAGAAGATTGCGCCAGGTGGGATTCACTCCAACTCCCAATGGAGTAATGGCACCAAGACCTGTTACAACCACCCTAGTAGCCATTGTTGAAGAATAACTGAACATATATATGAATCTGGGGAACTGAAAAATTATAAATTCAATTTATTTCCGGGGAGTGATTATAATCCTGTATATAAGGAACGGTTATCCATTTGGACTTATATAGGGAAATGGATTTGGACCTTATATTAATCAGCGAAGAGCCTATTTAAAATCTGTTTAAACTAGAAGAAATCCTCTACGGTTTATATATTCTTCTTACCCCATCTTCCTCATTCTACGCCTCTAATGTTGTTGGACTTGTTCAACAAGTTGAGACCAACAAATGTCGGTATTTCTGTTTCGGACGCTTGTATAAGTCCAATCCGAGGATACCCACCTCGGAAACCAAGTTTCTAGACATCCTGTATCTTTGTTTCGATCAGGATTGGAATGTCACGTGATATATATTCTCGTAGTCTATGGCCATTATACTGAGTTACTACCAACAGGCAATGATGGTAGAATAGCATTATGGATCATTCAGATTCAGTTACTTGTGAATTTTTCAATGTAGGCTGCTAGTCTCTTCTCATCTCCGACTATGAAGTTTTTAGTGCTTTCAATTAACTCCTTGCGGAGATTTAATTTGTTAGCTAATGCGAGCCATTTCCCGTAGTCTGTATTTCCGCTATTTGTAATTTCCTGTAATTGGCTAAGGTGGATATCAACGGAATTCTGGGTAGACAAAAACTCGTCTAACTTGTACTTCTTTAGGTTGATTCCCGGCGGTAATGCTTTTGATTTTTTAGCTTTCTTCTCGTATTCCGTCTGGTCCTGAAGCATGATTTTAAATTTTCGGAAAAGTGTTTCTTTCTCCTTGGGTACAAGTTCTACAGCATTAATGTGCTCGTGGTTCTTATTGTAAAATTCCTGGTATGTAGCCATCTTTAACTCCTTTTTATGATCCTGTAGAAAATGGTAGAAGTCCAAAGTAGGTGTAGGATACAACAGAGGTTGTGAGGCTTCTTCTTCTGACGAATTAATGTCTTTATTCTGCGACCTACTCTTTAACCATTCGTCAAACGCCTCCTCTCTTTGCGAAACATGTTCAAGGGCATAGTACTGTGGGTATTTGACGAGATCAGGAAGCAATTCTTCTTCAATGAGATCCCATGGTTGGTACTTGTCTATTCGGTCATCAAACATATCCAATAGCTCAATGAACTCTGTAACTGCTACTGGCTGCTGCAATTTTTCCGAATCTACTTCATCTCCTGAAAGATCAAGATCTAGGCCACTATTCTCAAAGTCAGACTCTTCTTCTGAACGAAAATTGTCAGCTTCTTCAACCTGTCCTTCTTTATCTTGTGATTCATCTTGATTTTTGTCTTCATTCTTATCATTAGCAAAGTCTTTAATACCATCTTTCTCAACTACTTTTTCTTCTTCTTCTTCTTCTTCTTCCTCATCATCATCTTCATTTTCACTGGACGAATATCCCGAAACCAAAGAAATTCCCGTCGCTTTCGGTACTTCATTGATTTCATCCTTCCCTCTCTCCTCCTTCACTTCATATCCTTCTTCAAGTAAAAACTCTCTGATCATGTCGTTTCTCTCATCGAAGTCGATTTCAACTTCTTCTATAACTTCAGAATCACTTTCTGTGGTTTCTTTCTCTTTTTCCTCCACTTGTTCAACTTCTATCGCCTCTTCATTAGCATCCTGCTTGTTAAAGTAGTACCCATCTAGACCCTTGAGCCCCACATTCTGGGCAATCATCAAAGAAACGATATCGAAGTTGATAGCCAGCACAAAGTCATCTATATCAACATCTTTGAATTCGGCAGCTATATCTGCCAATTGCCAGTATGACTGTTTCAACAGTCTGTTGAAATAGAAATGGTAATTGTTGGAAGTGAGAATCAAGTACCATTCAGTATGACGATCCAGAGATGCAGAATTGTCATATGGGATTCTATACACTCGCGTTGGGAATCCAATTTTGGGCCGTGAAGCCATTTATGCTATCAAATATTTGATTTTCTGGTTGAAATAGTTCAATATCTACAACTCTTTGAAGAAGTGAAGTAGAAGCTGCAGATATGTCTAAATAATAAATTTAAAATCCTGCATAGTACAGTAAATAAATATTCCAGAATCATATAACGATTCCACTGGCACTTGGCTATTACTTACTATTACTTCTATCTCCTGCTCTTACGATCCACTATTCCTACACTGTTGTTCCAGAACGTGTCTAGTATTTCTAAAGATACAGAAATAAATAAAGGCACAAGCCGAGGGAAGAAATAAACAAACTGTTTGCAATGCCAAACGTAATCTGATATAAAACAATAATAAGGTGAAACCAGCGATCGCCATGATCGATTTTCAGAATTAACAATCATTTTTGAGTTCTCTTGATTAGTTTAATGTGTTTTGTTTTGTTGATTGTTGTTTTGTTGTAATCATCGTAATTCGATAGAGAAGTGAAAGTGTCCGTTGTTGAAAGTGACCCGATACAAAAAGAACATGCCTCACATGTTAACCGTCATAATTTTGGGAATGTTGAACCCACCGTAAGAAAGATGTAGGCAAAATGCATTGGAGATGATGGAAGTCTAGCGATATGAAAATTTCAAGACAGATATCAAATCTGAAGTGAAAATTTTAGAAATCAATTCTGAAAAATCCCTCCACAAGATTAACTCACCAACATATTGACCGACATCTTCATGCGTTTCTTTTCCGATGTTTCGAAGTCTTTGACAGAAGAAGGTGTTCGTGCAGTAGCTGCAGGGGTTGCAGTTACTGTTACGATTTTGGCAGAGGCACTGCTGTAGTTGCCTGTAATACTACTGTTGGCTGACATCACCGAAGGCGCTGGAGATAACAACGTCGATGAAATATCGGAGTTATCTATGCTACGTCTACTGGAAGGCGAACTTCCTGACGAAGATGGCGATGACTCGTCGTCTTCGTTATGCCCAGCAGCAGAAGAATGGTGGTACTGGTTGATTTCGTTACGTTTGTACAGTTTTCTGATTCTACTTACAGCAAGTTCCGAGCCCTGGTGCAAGTTTTTGGCATGTCTCAACAACAAGTCTCTTCTGGAAAAGGGACGTGAGCAAATTCCACATGTGAATGGCTTCAACTTGTTGTGGGTGCTTAGGGTGTGTCTGGTCAAATGCTCTTCTCTGGTGAAGGCTCTGTTGCACTGTTTACAGTTGTATATTCTTGGATTGCCCAGCGGGGTTTTAGTCCCATAGTTTGTTGTTTTTTCCAGAGTTGGCGATTCGGGATCTGTGTCTTCTGATGGAGAGGGCGGACCCAAATTGGGAGAAGGAAGCTTCTGTCTATTGATGGTGTCCTGTTTCATGTCAATTAAGTTGTGTTTGGAGAAGAAAGGAAGACTGCGAAGCAAGTGGGGAAGGAAGGCTGAGTCTTGACGATAGTTACAAGTTACTGCGGTGTATGATATTGGGAGTTGCTCTGTGTGTTTATTGGCAGCCGAAGTTAGTCGCAGCCAAGTGTTGGTCGTTGATTGAAATTGCTGGAACTTCTCAATTTAGCAAACGAGTCAGGAGACGGTTCAAGACCGAGTGGGGATTGTGCCTACTGACGGGAAAGTGCGTATTGGTGTCAAATCCAAACTATTCTAAAGATGGCAAACGTGGACGGACGCTGGGAGGTCTGGAAGTATCACAAGGCGAGAAAGTGGATCAAGCAGAAGAACGAAGATGGAGCTAAGAATTGCCCGAATTCAAAAACCCAAAGTTTCAACTGAGAAAAGTAGCTGGTCAGATTTCGGTGACGACGCTACACACAATAGAAGATATCTGGCGACGAGAGCACACTCAGAAAAGATGTCGGATTCCAAACGTTTAAATATAAAAGGATCCAAAAGGCCCAATAAATATTTCCAGAAACGTTCCGTGGAGGATTGGGTTGTTTATATAACCTAACTTGTATGGAAGGCACTAAAATCCTATTCTACTAGTATTTGAGTGCTCCCAAACTCATGATATTTATTTTATATTTCCTCCCACCCACAAAAAAAAGCCCAGATTTTCAGACTTAAAATTAAAATTAATATGTATGAGGCTAATCCCGTTGGTAAAATTTCTCTGTAAAGGAGGGGTTGTTTTTGTGCCATATACTCCCCCGCATTTTATTTTTCCCCTGCTGCTATTTCTGGGGTCGTGTGTGGGGCAGTTTAACTTGCACATGGCGCTATGTGTCTATTTGACTTTCTGTCTGCCTACGCTGTGTCTGCCAGAAGGAGCACGTATCCTGACCGACACGAGATCGCGGGCGGCAGTGTCGGGGGTCGCCGGCTGTAGTGTCTACATTGTTGGAGCCCAGGTAGACGATGTTTGTCGTACTGGTGTCCGAGTGTCTGGCGTCTGCGAGCGGCCTCTCTCGGATAACAGGCGTCTTTCGATTTGTGTCTGTCGCCAAGTGCCTCTCGGCTGTCGGGACGTCGTAGGATCCCCGGCGCTGCATCTTCCGGTGAGCGCACGACTGTTACCGCTTTGGGTAAGTTTCGCTTCTCGTGCGCATCCAGCGAAAGTCCGCGTGCTGCTCTGGAGAAAAGGGTCGAAAAACCTAATCCTGCTTTTGCAATTGGCCCAGCAGGAGAGACTTCGTCACTAACAGAATACGACAATGAAAATCACGCAAAATGAACTCATATTCCGAGGCCGTCAGTCCTTTGTGTTTTGCGGGTTGCGTCCCTGTTCCGACCTTCATATTGCAAGTTACAACTGCCGTAGATCTTGCAACCTTCGGTCCTAAAATTCGTAAATTGCACTCCGATCGTATTCAAGATAATCACCTGGTACACAGAAAGCTTCGAGAGTGCCCCTGCTGGTGTCCCGAGAGTACCTGTCTTGAAAGGCGTGTCCACAGGTTGGTCTTTCTTTTTTTATCCATCTTGCTCGTGCAAAGCAATTCAACAACGCAATGAGGATGGCTCGATAATGGCGAGAAATACGACTTGGAACATGAATGATCCGTGGTTGAGTACCAGCACCAGGCTGAGGTTCCTTCGGATTCATCAAAGAATCTACCAAAAATTTACGGTAACGCTAATGGTTTCATTGTCTACGGGCCATTCTATATGCAACTAGATTCTCTACAAGCCGATTCTTTCCATTTTTAAATTTCCAGCTTGACATTTTTTCAGCTTATTTCTTTTCAGTGCATCTGTCTACTGGAGCTCATCTCGTCATTTTGAGCTCATCTCGTCATTTCAGCTCTTACTTCATCCTTGTGTTTCAATTACTTGCTGAATCAATTTTTGTCGTCTCGTATTCTCTTTGTGGCAGTCCGTGTCTCGTCAACCCCACAATGTCAAGGTGGACTGACGGCTCAAAAATTGACTCACAGCTTGACTACTTTATTTTCTGGAGATGATAGACTTTCCGAACCCCAGTAAATTCGGCGAACGTTCCGTCCAACACTCCGACGCTAATATTAGTAGCCGTTGCTCCAGACTTTCTGGATGGTTTTTTCTCCGAATCGGCTCCGCCAAAACGCTGAAATTTATCTCCAGAAGAAGCTACACAGGTGTATTGTAAGTTTAAGTACTTTAATTGTTTCAGTTGCAAGATCGAACAAGATTTGACACTAAAATAGAAATTACAATTACTTCTGAAATTACTTCTACAATTTTAAAAGTTGATAAAAATTGTTTTAGAATTACTCTTACAATTCGTATTAGTACTAGAATTGCTATTACGACTACAATTGCTCTCAATCAAAATTACAACACTGCCGTTATAAATGCTCCTTTTCATCAAACAATATTTCCACATTAACAATATTGTCTTCCGAATAAATCAGCAGCAACATTTCAACAATAGCACATTTCCTAAACGGTCACATTTTCCCAATTATTTCTAACCCTATTCATCCACCACATTATCGCGTATAATCATCTGTTACTCTTATCTTAAACAACCTGTGATTCCTTCAGGACTTCATCCTCTACTGCATCGGCTGATTCTGTCATTCATCGTCTCGTCATTTGTAAGCACCTTCCCCTTTCCTTCCCGAATATCTGCCCCATCCCCTCCTGAATCTCGTTCCTGATCCAATTCCTTGTTCATCATCTAAAATGACTATTGCACAACCATATGTCAGGTCCAGCCCCAAAGCTTCCCAACCCCTCGCTTCCTTTGAATCTTCTTTTCAGGCCGGGCCAACAGCCTCACATTACTCCCCTCCTTGTGGAATAAATTGCAATTCAAAGACGAATTCCTCATTCATCACGAATTTATCCAATCTTAAGCCTGCCTGAATTCTTCTGTATAGAAAATTCCGAGGTGGGGTTCAGCTCTTCTCAAACAAATTCTATACAAAAGTGAATTACGAAATACTCTAGCTAAAAAACATCCCACACATTCAATTATTAATCACCATTCATAAATTCATCATCCACTCAGTTCGTAATTTCTCCCATTATCTCCATACATAATTTCCATTCTTCCCGTACCCTTCGATGAGGAGTCTCTATCATCCCGTTTCAGCTACACTAAGATTAAGCGACTAAGGTTAAGCGGTCATCCTCTCCTTCATGTCGCATTTGTAATTGCTGGAAATTGTCATTCGGTCAATTCCTGATTGGCTCGCTTCTGGCTCTGCTTTAGTATCAATGTGTAAAGAGCCGTTAAAGTCCGAGTTTCACTTTTGACAATCAACCCTCGATTGGGTTTACAACTGTGGGGAGGACTTTCTGCAGGCTATGGTGCAGTCTGGTCACAAGACCCAAGTCACAAGATATAAATCGCTACCACAGTAATCTTGATAGGCATTCTTGTGAGTATCGTTAGATTGCAACATTTCATTTAAATTTATAAATTTATAAATTAAATCTAGCTGCTAATTCGATACTTACAGGTTATGAATTTTTTCAAGTTTGTGTGAGAGTGTTCCCGCCTATCTCTGCTATTTCCCTTATCTATTGAACCCACTCATTCTCGATTCACATGGTATCACATGCTTTTGATCACATGATGCTATCGCCAATTTTGTGTAGATGCACAGTTTATTCCGATATGTACACTTTATTGTAGAGAAAGGCAAACTCACAATTTAAACGTCAAAATCACCGTAGATAACTACTATGTCTAGGAATAGTACTCTGCAATCTGGACAGCGAGGACCTCCCAATGGCAGTCCGTATCCGGACAGCTCGCAGAACAACGATACCTTTCTTAGTCGGATCTTTGGCCTCAACTCGGTCTACAACCATCTTCAGGAAAACTACCAGTACTACGATCCGGAATTCGACAGCACTTATAACCAGCAGGTCCTAGCCAATCTGCAAAGACAGGACTATGATTTGTTTGGCAATGGCCTCGAGTCCCGAATCGGAGCTTCTATCTATGATAGATCTAATATTAATGGAATCAATAACATTAACGGAAACAATCTCAATAATGCTAATATTGCCAGTATAGCTAATATTCCAAATGCTAATGGCATCAATACTAACATCGATAACGACAACAGCAAAACAAACTTGCTCGACTCAGAATCGGATTCAGACTTGTCGCTGCTGGCCTCGCCTTCGCCTTCAGTAGTAGTTGAGCCGAGGTATAAAAAGACTAAGTCGGTCGTGGATTGGACCCCGGGTGTAGGAGAAACTCCAGTCAACATCCAAAGTGAAAATGAAGATGATGAAGTCGATGATTTGCTCACGAGTTTGTCGAAGCCTCGGAGCAGTCCTCCTAGAAAGAAGCCTACGTTCAATATTCCAAATGCCAGATACATATTTCCGGCGAATGGGAACACCCAAGCTACTCTGACATTGCCATTATATAATCAGAAATATCGGAAGCCAGTTGAAAGAGCAGCCGTTGTTTCTGCTAATGATAGCAGAGGTTATGCGAATGCCGATATCCGCAGGAGCAACGGCACCAGATTCGTAATTCCTCCCAAAGAAAGAGCGTTATATCTCTGGGCCAACATCACCAACATGGATGAGTTCCTCACGGATCTCTACTATTATTATAGAGGCAAGGGTATGCTCAACATCGTGTTGTCCAGCATTATCGACTTGTTGATTCTTGTCTTTATACTTGGCTTCACTGTGTTCTTAAAGTGGGGAATCGACTACCAGTACTTTTTTGACAATTACAAGGATTCGACCTATATAACACTTTCCGACTTGATCATTCCTAACTTCCTTTTTGATGAGGTGCCGTTGTTTGCGAAGTTTTTCCTTTTAGGCTTTGTGGGCTATACCGTATTGCGGTTGATCCAGCTTTACTTCAACTACAACTACAAGCTCAAGGAGATCAAAAATTTCTACAAGTACTTGGTCAACATCCTGAACGATGACGAGTTAATGACGATCACCTGGAAGACCATTGTAGAGAGGTTGATGTTGCTCAAAGATTACAACAGCTTGACTTCCACTACGAGCCATTTCGACGGTGCTACAGATCACTATATAAATGACTTAAACTCGAAAGTGCGACTCAATGCTCACGACATTGCTAACAGGATCATGAGAAAAGAAAACTATATGATCGCCTTGATCAACAAGGATGTTCTAGACCTTTCTCTTAGTCCTTTCCAGAACTCATCCTTCCAATTGATCAACAACAAGTCTGTTCTCACAAAGACGTTGGAATGGAATTTGAAGCTCTGTATTAACAATTTCGCCTTCAACAACGAAGGTCAAATCAATCCTAGCCTACTCAAGGATTTCAACAGGAATCAGCTAGCGAAGGAGTTGAACTCACGCTTCAAGATGGCCGCTATTATTAACTTGATCTTGTGTCCATTCATTGTAGTCTACTTTGTGTTGTTATATTTCTTCCGGTACTTCAATGAGTACAAATCGAATCCCGCTTCTATCATGGGTTTAAGGCAATATACACCTTATGCCGAATGGAAGTTGCGCGAATTCAACGAGTTGCCCCATTTCTTCATCAGAAGATTACAACTCTCTGTTGGACCAGCCAATACTTACATCAACATGTTTCCTCGTGGATTTCTTGTGACAAACGTAATGAACCTCGTCAACTTCATCCTGGGTGCAATCATGGCTATCTTGGTCATCATGGGGCTCTGGTTTGAAGACGAAAGTCACAGCTTCTGGTCGTTTGAAATCACAGAAGGGAAATCGACGTTATTCTACATTAGCATATTTGGTACGTTGTGGGCCATAACTTCTACTTCTACTTCTAATTCGGACACTGCTGACAACTTAAATCCCAACTCGCACTCTTTTGTCTATGATCCAGAAGCAAGCTTGAGGTATGTATCACAGTTTACTCATTACTTACCAAGTAGCTGGAACAGAAAATTACACACTGTAGAAGTGAAGAACGAGTTCTGTGAGTTGTACAGCTTGAAGATCATCATAATTCTCAACGAAATCTTTAGCTTAATCTTGACGCCATTCATTTTGTGGTTCAGAGCTCTGAGCAGTTCTGGTGCCATTATAGATTTCTTCAGAGAGTACTCTATCCATGTAGATGGATTAGGCTACGTTTGCTACTTTGCAATGTTCAACTTTGAAGAAAAGGACAAGAACATGATGTTTGACTTAAACAAGAGAAAGGGCAAGTATAAAAAATCAAGAAAAAATAAAACTTCTAAGACCAATTCTAAGAAAACAGTCAATGAAATTGAGTTGAACAATATCAAGTCAAAAAGACGTGAAAAGGCTAAAATCAGCGATTCCGAAGATGCCAGTTCGTTGCCAAATAGCAGTGACGATGAAAGCGGAAACGACTTGAATGCCGATACCAATCAGGACGAGAAAATGATCAAGTCGTACATGTATTTCCTTGAGAGTTATGGAGGTTCTAATAACAATAACAATAACAATAACTCTTCACAGCAACCCGGAAATACATTGAAGAGGAGCGCGCAAGTACCTGGAAAATCAGACGTTAGGGCCGTAAAAAACGGCCATAACAAAATATTGGCCAAAAACTCGGTGATATCGAACATCGATCCATCACCATCTTTGGTCATACAAGGTTCTTCAGACAACACCAGCATGTTGGATTCAGTCTATAATATTAACTACAAGTTCGATGAAGCTGATCAGGAAGAGCCCACGAGGCCAGGAAAGAAATCAGGAGTTTTGGGTATGATCAACCAATTTTACAAGCAGGATTTGGGAAGGTAGGATCTTTATTTATAGTTATAGAATACACAACCAGGCATCATTTATTATCATATTATATGAAAGAAACATAGAAAAAATTGCTACAAATACATCAATTAATTTTACAGAGAGTACTTTAAAATTCCAGAGGTTCAATACATCATTCCACTAATATATAGATGTCTTTGAAATGATTTTATTCTTTTCATATTTAATTTTCAATTTTATGGGTTGCAAAATGGTTGCAGAATGATGGTAGCGCCGTGTTTTTCAGTGCGTGAGCCGCACGATGTGAATTTTTTTAGAGATGGAGTATTACTTTAATGAAGCGAAGAGAGCAGAGCTTTCAGATAGCAGAACTTGACTTTCATTTTCAGTAGTTGAATCTAATCATAAATGGCAGGTTCACAACTTAAGCAGTTGAAGGAGGCGCTCAAGTCGAAGGGCTTGATTGGCCAGACCAATGTGAAGAAGAAGAATAAGAAGCAGAAAACGGCCTCCGAAACCAGAAGAAATGACAAGGAACAGGTTATTGGCGAGATCAGAACGCAGTTCAACCAGTTTGACCAGAGAATCAACAGAACAAAGCATGATGTACTGATTATTCAAGGAGGAAAGTTTGTCAAGCTTGGCTCAAAACAGAATAATGAAGCGGTAAGAAACCATTCCACAGTGCAGAAAACCATGAAGCTCCAGTACGATTCCGAGAAAAAGGGCCAAGGAAAGACTGGGGGACTCGTAGATAGAAGATTTGGAGAGAACAACAAACATTTGAGTGCTGAAGAGAAGATGTTGGAGAGATTTACAAGAGAAAGACAGGCTTCGTCCAAAAGGGGAAATATGTTCCTGATTGAAAGTGATGACGATAATGATGATTTTGAGGCTGATGGATTCACTTTGACCCATGGAGGTCGTGCTTTGACATTAGGTGAAGACGATGAAGCTCCCTTATCCGATGAAGAGACTAGTTTGGGAGCTACCAAGACCAGATTTGTAGACGCAGATCAGATGGAAGAAGAAGGGCAGCCTGCTCGCAAAAAGACAAAGAAGGAAGTGATGAAGGAAATTATCGCCAAATCTAAATTCTACAAGCATCAAAGACAGACGGAGTTCAAGAAGACTCAGGATGACATCGAAGATTTGGACGACGACTTTGGTGATGTAATGCAGGAAATGTATAACGTGAAGCATTCTACTGCTCCCAAGTTTCTGACCAAAACTCAAGAAGAAATCGATTACGATAACAAGGTAAGAGAGTTGACTTACGATAGAAGATCTGTTCCAGCAGATAGAACAAAAACGGATGAAGAGTTGAAGAAAGAACACGAGGAAAAAATGAAGAAGTTGGAAGCAGACAGATTGAGGAGAATGAACGGCTTTGAAGTTGACGACAGAGATGCTGAGGGTGATGATTTGGACGAAGATTTCTGGGCTGGAAGCGATGATAATTATGAAGATGGGATTGCTATAAAGGAATCTGATGCTGAAAAAAGTGATGAAGAAGACATTTCTGCCGATGATGAAGAAGAAGAAACCACTAAAAGTTTTGGCAGAACTCTTGCTGTGAAAAAACCACAGATTTCTATTCCTAGTAATCATGAAGACTTTGTCATGGCTCTTATAGAGATTGAAGCTGATAGACAGCCTGCCTATGTCAAGAAGATTGTCGAAGTGTACAAACCCAACTTGGCCGAGGGAAACAAGGACAAGATGAACGTTTTTGTAGGCATATTGTTTGAACACTTGTTGTATTTATCTAACCAAGCCGTTCCAAATTCAGTTCTTATTGAGCAGTTGGCAGACATCATCAAGAGATTGTCGGAGCTGTACAATCAGGTTTTGGTGGAAAATATCAGAGATGAAATCAACAATATCCAAGACAGAATCGCTGGTAACTCAGTGTTAAAGAGAGATCTTGTCTTCTTCGTTTTGGTAGGTTATTTGTTTTCTACTTCGGATCACTACCATTTGATTGTCACTCCTACAGTGATTCTCATGAACGAGATCTTGTCAACCCTTGTCTATACCACCGAAGCTACTATCCAGCAGATTAGTCAGGGTGTCTTTACTGCAGACATGCTTCTTGACTATCAGAGATACTCCAAAAGGTTTGTACCAGAGATTGTCAATTTCCTACAGAAGGCACTCTTGTTGTTGATTCCAGAGCCTACGAAAATTGCCCAGGACGTACGCAGCTCGATTTTCTCCACATCAACAATCCTCAACAGCAAACTTAACATCTCCAAATCTGAGAAATTCTCTGTTTTAGAATCAACTACTATGAGCATTTCCCAGTTGTTTGCTGGAGATGATTCTAGTGAATTCAAGTTTCAATTGTTGGGCAAAATCATTTCTTTGATCGACAAGTCAACTTCGTTGTGGAAGGAAAAGTCTGCCTTGATTGAAGTATCAGAATCGTTCATTGTCATCTTGAAGCATGCAGTCAAGTACTTTGCCACTTCCTTGCCTCAAACCACTACCTTACTTAACAAATTGGTCAAGATTCAAAGCAATTTGTTGAAAGAAAGAAAACCACTAGCATTACAACATCACAGATCATTGGCTATAGCCACATTTGCACCTAAATTCGAAGAGAACTTCAACCCCGACAAGAAGTCTTATGATGTCAACAGAGAAAGACAGGAGATGAACAAGATTCAAACACAATTGAAGAAGGAAAGAAAGGCTGCCTTGAAGGATATAAGACAAGAATCGAGATTTGTGGCCGGACAACAAATAGAAGAGAAGAAGAGTATGTACGACGCTTATCACAAGAAAATGGCCCATATTGTCAATTCGATTTCTACTATAGAAGGTGCTGAGAAGAACGAATACGAGAGAGAAAAGAAGCAGAGAAAGAACAAGTGAATATTGCATCGCTTATCTTGGCATCATATGGTCTAGAAGCACCGCTTAAGTTAGTGTCGCATAATTCAGCATCGTTTAATTTAGCAACTCATAGAGTTCAGAGATGGTCTAGAATTATAGAATAGTGTATTATAGCAAAATTAAGTAACCATGAACTTAGAAGACATAGCCATTCCTAATAATAGAGCTTTATATGCAATCTACTTGACCTCAGAGCTAGTCACGGCCAGGTGATGTTGGCAGAACAATGTCGGGGATTTCAAGTGGCACTAACATATTCTGAAAAGGGTGTTTTCTGGACAGAAAGTGCAATTACTGTTGCCAGGAGTTTCCTAAGTGATGTTGGACTATGGTAAGGATTGAACGGTAAGAATAGGAGAAAAGAAAAAGCTAAAGCATGATCAGGAGGTCTGCAAAAAAGGTGACAAATTTTTGGGGGTTTCAGTTACACCCCCTTACTATATCGTAAATATTGGCATTTCCAGATGTCAAAGAAATCATAGAACAGACCGAAGCTAAGAGATAGAAGTACGGTGATGGCTGGGATGATCCCTTCCTTATTGGGCCCAGGTCTGGCAAATATTTTTTGCGCATCCTCGTTTGACAGGTGCGGCCATCGGTTCTCGAAACGCAATTGCATTCTTCTTTGTGGAGGCATCTCTACAATTCTACAAACGATGAATTTGGGAGTCCAAAGAAAGTATCAAATTAGTATTTATAAGGTATTTAGCAGAAAGATAGAGTAACAGAAATGAACAAAAACAGCTAACGACGAGAAACGACAACAACAAATACAACGAACACAGCCAATTGGGCCAGTCTAAAAGTGAATTATTCACGTTAGATTTTTCAGACTTTCACCGAGAAATTCTCGTACATCACGATTAATACTCTCGAGATTTTCCTTTTTCAACGTTCGTAGAGCAATGACTCAATTGGCATTGGTATTCACGAGAATTTGATTTTGAGGCCCTGTCACCAAAATATCAAAATCGGGAACCAGGTCTCGGAGTCAAACCCTCGGACTTAAACCTGGGACATGGTTGGAACTCCAACTCTTGGAGCAGCTCTGGTAGAAGAGCCAAACAAACCACCTTGGACTACATTGATGATGGAGAACACGCCCGAGGCCAAAAAGATGAAGAACGAGAAGTAGAGGAAAGCTACGGAAGCTTGGGCCTTTCTACATCTACCTGCTCTACCCTGTGTGATATTGTTATTCTTGACGTAACTGTCGTTGGAACAGGAGTGGGCCCTGATGCCAGCAGCAACGGCTGTGGCGGCAGCAAAGGTGAAGACCAAGTTGAGGAAGTCAAATGCAGCCAACACGATAGGCCAGGCAAAGGCAGCAACGAAGTAGGCGAGAACCCCGTAAAAGGACGAGGTCAACAAGCCAAAGGCAGCTGCAAAAACAGCAAAGTTAACCTGTGGGTTGCTTTGGGAGACTGTAGTGGCAGCCAACGAACCGGTCAAACCCAAGGCAACGACCAAGAACGTGAAGTTGACCAACCGTAAGATGGAGTCACCGATAGCCAACATTGTGATGCGATATTAGGTATAATACAAAAGCCGGGGTATGCAATAGCGTACGAAAACGGAGAATATGTCTGCTTGAAGTACACTGGGTATTCTTGAGCTAGCAATGAGCACTAGGATTCGAGAATAGTACGAAAAGAATTGAGACTAGCCGAACTAGAAGTTTGCCAGATGAAGAGTGCTGGCAGATGGGAAGTTATCAATTGATATGGATACACACAATTGAAGGGAACAATTCAAAGAAAACTGTAAAGAAAAGATTTATTAATCCTGAAAAACATTACTCAGGTGTTTTCCAGCACTAAGGGGTTATATAAGGGATGTGAAATATTATTCTTCCCTACCAGCCCGAATGGCTCTAGAAAATACTGCTATTATTAAGTTTCCTAATGGGGCAATGGTCATGCTTAATAGGTGGCTGCTGGAATGGTGTTTTGCATTCGGCTTGTTCGGGACCCAATATGCCATATTGGTACTTCCGGGCATCACCTGACTGATGATGTGCTGTCGGCTGCTGCAGACTCGCTGCACCTGTCTCCAGCACTATGCCTTCCCAATCTGATGTGCTGTGTATACCCGGGGCTCGGATGTGTCTGCTGTGCGACTTCCGAGAAGTTCCAAAGCCCCGTATCTCCCACACATGAAATTCAGCGAAGGATTCCAGCCTAACAATAAGTTGATTCACAAAACCTGAAACTGAGTCGAGGTGGAATTACTAAATTGCCTCCGTTTGTAAACAGCTGTCCCCATCTGCTCGGGTGTTCAATCGAAACATCCTTGACATTCGAGATGGGCAACAATCTCCTGCCGCATACTGTGTCCGGATGTCCGACCGTATGTGCAAATGTAGCTGCTCTACTTCTACTTCTACTTCTACTTCTGCTTCTACTTCGACTTCTACTTCTAGTCCGTTCCAGTCTTATCGCTATCAACCTAGTTGTGTACTAATACAGTTATTTACTGCTGGAATTTGTTCATACCGGCCCGATGTTGCCAATGAACCAATCCTCGATATGACGTCTTCTCCCTGTGTTAGTCGTACTTCGACTGGGATTGTTGTCCCAGTCCGCGATGCCTGACCTCAAACGGCTACTTCTGCTGCTGCTCACCTTGTGTCTTCCTTTTCTTTCACTGGCCCACTTAGCCCGTTCTAATACCTCGTGTCGGGGCCTACTCTTACTTGCACTTCTTCTCGGCTCAAACGCTCGGCACCTTTTTTATCTCTCATTCCATCTTGCTCCTACTTCCTGAGATACTCTACAAAAAATTTAGCAACCTTGTCGTCAACAGCTACCTGAACTGGCTTTTCACCGTCATCGTTAGCGAGTTCCGGGTCTGCTCCCAATTGCACCAATAGGACGGCAGTATCGCCGTGGCCCTCGGCCAAAGCATTGTGCAAACTGGTCCAGCCCTGGCCGTCTTTCGCATTCACATTAGCCTTACCCTTCTCTACTAGCAATTTTACAATCGGCTGTGAACCAATACTAGCAGCTCTATGCAACGGAGTCAACCCCTTCTTGTCCTTGACTCGGCACAGACACTTGTAGTCCTCTACTAACTTACGTACTACATCATAGTGGTTCTTGCTGATGGCCAAATACAAAGCTGTCGTACCTTGTCCCGTGACCAAGTCGATATCCGGGGTCTCTGCCGACGCCTTCATCAACAAATCCAAAATCTGGGGATTTCCGACCGATGCTGCAATATGGATGGGGGTCCATCCCGAGGCATCTTCCAACTCATCCATGTCATACGGCTTGACTCCTGGTCTTTCTCGAACAAGAGTCTCCACCATCTCGAAGTTGCCGCCTGAACAGGCCCAATGGAGAGGAATTCTCTCGTCGTTATCTTTCAAAAAGAGCAATTTTCCATCACCATCTACTAGGTGGTTTACCAATAGAAGCTTGCCCTCGCGAACAGCTTCGTGTATGGCAAACTTGTTGGTTCCGTCTATATCTTCCATAGTTATCTCTATGTGGTTGCGTAATTGTCTGACTTGCTAAACAGACGTACAATTGCTGCAGCGAAACACAAATTCTTGCCTCTTTATTCTATCGACTCAGGCATTCTTTGAATTTCAATGATGTCCCCCGGTATGACTTGCACGTGACCGTGGAGAGCGTGGCCATATTCGACGGATCAAGAATACTGGACTGTTAACATGACAACCCTCGGTTGCTTCCAAGGAGCCGGTTATAGTCCGGGCATCGGTGGTTCTGAGGGGGCATGACTGTAGCGAGGAGGTGGATGGTTTCAAACGGATTGAAATTAGTGAATGAGCCCATCATATTCTTGTTTTTCCAACATTCTTGGGAGATTTGGAATGGGTGCGAACTTTTTCATTGGATTTTCGATAGGGTGATTCGTGAAGTAATGAGATGAGCAGATTAGAGCGAATTACGTAGGTGTCCCTTGTTCATTCTGGTGTGATTTATGTTTGTTTGTGAGTTTTTCTATGACCATTTATATCAGCCTCTTCGTTGGTTTCTTGGTTGTCTCGGGGGTTGTAGAAGCTTCGTAGAAGGGCTGTTACCAGCTTATCATCTAAGGTGAGCACCCGTCTTCAAATCTTCTGATTCTTGTATCGATTGTGTTTGATTGACTCAACCGATAATAGAAGAGCTGAATTGGCGTGATTGATCAAATCCACATTCCTACTGTGTGCATTTAGACATTGAGTGCAATTGCAATTAAATCTGTATTCGTCCCGCTTCAACTCTCAATGACCCAGGGTGAACTTCTCAATGGAAGGCGATTGGACAATACTTATTAGCAGGTATTTAGCCTATACAATGCAGGTTAAGGTTGTGTAGAGTCAATTGTTAGAATTCTGGGCATATGTAATAATAAGTGAACAGCATTTTGTTCGGCACCAAGAGGAATTGGCCGGTACTGAGTATTCTTCTTTGCTGGTTCGTTGGCATACTAAGCGATTACTTACCCAAGAACGGCTCGAATTGGGCATTTTTTTGGGTTGCACCAATGTAACTTGCCAAGGAAAGGTCGGTTTCTCGGGTACAATGCCGACATGACAATAGCATAATGACGGCGTATCTGCTCGAACAGCTCACTCTGACAGCGACTCCGGATAGGTGTGTTTTATGTTGAGTTGACGCTAATCTTCGAAATGGATTAAAGTATACTAGTAAGGTCGAATAGAAAGATTAGTTAATAAACGCAATGCGACGCTATGCAGTTTGAACAGAACTCTTATGGCAAATGTACCGATTCAAGTCTCACACATATTATTCGCCTGTGCATCTTGACCAGCATCAAAAATAAAAATATTGTGCGTAGTTTCCAGTGGTCCTAACGCACAGAGTCATATCTACAGTTTGTTTAGCGAAATATTTTACGAGCACAAACACCCCCTAAGCGGATATTATGCCCTTAGGTGGCTAGCTTTGAAACACACATGTATTCTGTCTAGCGATAACAATTATTTTGAGAAATCAAACCATTTTGCTTCCTGTTGCCTCTCTTCGAACTCAAGCTTGGTTTGAGCCCCAACCCTGTTAAGGATCGCCGGACAAACTATGCTGCTTGAGATGTATCAGCCCCTTTCTTGTCGAGAAGACGGCATTGTGCAGACTCAAAAATAGTGGACTTTCCGAGGATATTCTCAGAAGTAGGTGAATGTGCCTCTAGATGTGCTTTTGCATCAGAAAATAGAGTATGTAGTGGGAGCTAAACTTGCAGCTATCTGACTTTAACTTACGAGACCAACAATTGCCCATGCTCGTATTTTTTAGTTGGGACACTGGTTGCCTTGTTTACTAACTGAATGCAAAAAAATAAGGAACTCCAGCCAATGAAAGGAGGCTGGAAAGTGTAATTAGAGCATACAATCGATTGGAGCAGCCATCTCTACGGTAATATATATTGTGCATTATTACTACTGTTCAAAAAGTTTAATTACACCAAGTCATGTGTGGTTATTGAAGATCAAATGGTAAATATTGTGCATGAATACCTATTGTTCGACAAACGTATTGGTTATTGTTCTTCGGGTATCATATGATGATGAAATGTATCCGCTATTGATGATGACACGAAGTTACATCTATGATCAAAATAAGCAATTATCGACGGAATTGTAATTATGGTGATAAATGTAATTACAGATTTACAGCTCAATTAACATTGTTCAAAGGTTGTGTGTGGTCAGGGCACTTGGGAACATACGGTTCAACTACTATGGACCAACTGACGAAATTTCCATGGCTCTTCACCTACAATTCAAATAGTTAATTGACGTTAAATTTTATTCCATGTGAATACATACTTGGAAATAATATATAGATACATAGTCCCCGGTTAAAGCTTTGCTTGAGAAATAAAACATATAATAGTCGTCGCCAGAGTCGAACGGATTGAATTGAAGAATTGAAATCAGTTTATGCAATATGTATTGGAGCGGACCTGCCCTGCCCTGTTAGATATAATCGCCGTTGTTGTTCTTACTCGTCCTCATCTTCATCGTCTTCGTCGTCTTCGTCGGAAGAGTCCGGTGGAGGCTGATTAAAGTATGGCGTGGCAATAATCGTTGTCGAATTGTTGGTTATACTGTTATTAATGTTATTACTATTATGGTTATTAATATTGTTGGTGATATTGCTATGAGTGTGGTGAATATTGCTGGCAGTGATACTGCTGTTTCTGTCTGCAGCTTGATTATCGTGGCCGTTGGTGTTTCCGCTGCCACTTCTCATTATAAGATCGTATTCGTCCGTAATACTCTTTAAATCACGTTCGGTGTAAATTTTGGATGTGTTCAGCATCGACCCCGTATTGCCTACAGAGCCTTTGGAGTTTGAATGGTTTGTGTGCTGCTGGTGTGTATCGTTGTTGTAGTGAGGTGGACTGCCGTACTCAGACTTCAAGCTATCCAAATACAGCAAGTAGTCGTTAGAAGCAGCTCCCTGGCCAGAAGACTTGCCGGGGTTAGATGTAGATACAGAGCCATTGTTTGCAGTCGAGACAGAGTTGTGGTGGAATCTGTTGTTGAGAATTGAAGAAGCAGCAGAAGAGGGCTCGGAGTTAGACGACAACGACGGCAGAATTATATTGTTGTATGGAATAATAGTGATGTCGTTTTTATTGGTGTTTGTAGGATTAATAGGGAGTTTTTTGTTGTTGTACAATGGAACAAATTCGTCCTTGTCACTATGGACATTGACATCGTTTGTGGGGCCAGAAGACGAAACGTCCTTCTCGTTGATATTTGAAGGAGGCGATGAACTCGTTGTAGATGGATATGGAGGATCCCAAGGTACAGCATTGTAGTTCTCGTCCAATCTGGTGTAATCGATTTTGGTAGACTTGAACTCCGTGGACTTTCTGGCATTGTCACAATGAGCGTACATATAATCGATTTCCTCCAACTTCAAGCCCTTTGTTTCGTAGACTGTGAAGTAGACGAAAATTACACCAGCAGCATTACAGCCTCCCCAGATAAAAAAGATTTTATTTCCGATAGCTGCCGTATGGCGTCCCGTATCGATTAGATACGGTGTAATATACGCAAAGATGAAGTTGACCAACCAGTTCGTAGCTGTAGTGATGGATATGGCTCTCTGTCTGATACTGATACCGTATATATCAGACGTTAGTGCCCATACACATCCACCCCACGAACTTGCAAAAAACGCTATGAAAACACACGAAAAACAGACGCTGAGTATCGAGCTTGTCTCCTTGTTTGAAATGCTAAGTCCGGTAATCGCAATGATAAAGTTCGCTGTAGACATCCCTACACCTCCCCATAGGAGCAACTGTCGCCTGCCTATGGTGTCAACTAGAATTATGCCGGGGATCGTGAAGATAGTGTTGACCAAATACGTCACAAAAGACATGATGTAAAAGTTCAGGATACCGGTGCTGGAGAAGAAGTTGACACCATAGTAGAAGATGAAGTTGATACCTGAACACTGTTGGAAGAGCTGTGCACCAATTCCAGTGAACATCCGCAACACTTGCTTATGCCTTCCTCCTCCACTGCGAAAGCAGTCGAGATAGTTCGTCTTGCCATACGATAACTCGTAGTCATAGTTAGCTTTAATTTCCACCAATTCCTCGATCAAATCGGCATCATCTGGGGGCAACTTCCGCAACTTCGACAAACTATCTAGAGCCTTTTGGAGATTATCTTTTTGGACGTAATAACGAGGGCTTTCGGGCAAGAAAAGCATACCCGTGTACAAGATAAGAGCCCAGAGAAATTGGAGGCCCACAGGTATTCGGTATGAGCCAGAATTAGTCATTTTACGAGTGCCCTGACAGACTGCACTCGCTATCAATAAGCCCCAAGTGATGGCCCATTGATAGGTGAACACGACGGAACCTCTGACCCATTTGGGGGAAGCTTCTGCTTGGTATAAGGGTACGATGGCCGAAAGGATACCCACAGATACACCTGAAATGGCTCTACCTACGCAAAGCAATGCTACGTTTGTTGATGAGATTTGCAAAATATTACCTGCATTGAAAATGAGACCAGACGAGATGATGATGGAAAACTTCCGGCCATAGTTGTCGGAGATAAGAGGCGCTATGAGAGCACCTACGAATGTTCCGAGCGATAACACGGCTGTAATCAACGCTCGTTCATGTGATGTGAATGACTGCAGATTTGCTGGAAAATTTTCGTAGACATATTTCATTTCTAGCAAGTCGTTGATGAGTCCCGTATCGTATCCATACAAAAAGCCTCCCACGGCAGCTACTAAACCAACGATTACAGCCGATTTGGACGAGGACTTTTGCCGGATTTTCCGGTAATATTCTTCTTCGATGGTGTTGTCATATAATAGACCTTCTAAAAATTTCCACATTTCAATTGTGTTTGGATTTTGAAGCTAGTAGTTAAATCTGTTAGATTTTAAAGATTTGTAGATTTGTAGATTTGTGATTTGTGATTTGTAGATTCGTAGATTCGAAGATTTGAAGATTTCTTCTACTTATAAATCAATAGATGTTACAATATTGATGATTGTAATATCTTTTGGATGATTGTGGTTGTATCGAAAAGTTTTAGTGTCGTTAGCAATGATATCGTTCATAGCAAGAAACTTACTAAACGAATCTAGAGTATGAGATCAAACGATGTGATGTTCAATAATCAATAATTCTTTTATGGGTATAGCAATACTACAAGGTTATCTTTTTTCCTTATAATCTCAATATTCGATGAAGATCACCCTGGATCGGGTTCTTTTGATGTTCTTCTAGATCGAAATCAGCCGTACTAAAGCAGCGGCACGGGCCTGGTATGGCGGTTCGGGTCTTTCCGGGCTGCTTGCAAGGGGCGCTGAGCTCTGCTCTATGCTGGAGCTCTGTAGAAGCGGTGCTTTGATGGAAAAGTGTAGATTTTTGAAATGTGTTGTTCACACGGAGGCCATCCAGCCAAAATCAGACAGTTTGGGTGTTTTCGGCTGTTTTGGAAGGGGAAATGTTGGAAGAGTTGTGGATCGACACTGTATAACAATTATAGTGTCTTTCCGCAGTCTAAATCGAACGCTAGCCACGTATATCTTGAGGTTTACGGAGGATATAGTGAACTGGTTGGGTTCAAGATATTTCTCAAAATTTTCCTTTTTTTGGACTTTTATCGGCGGGTTGTATGCAGGCCCACTTGTGAGAAAAACGATCGGATTGCCCTCGCGGGAAAATTTTTATATGAATATTATGGGGTAAAAACGTGACTAAGTGGGGACAAGAGTTGGGGAGCGGTTAGGGGGTTGCGACGGAGTCAGACAATGGCCATTCCAAATGTGTTGAAAGTTTCCAGCGATTATCTTATCGAGAAGGTGGCCTTATATGAGTGCACCGGAATTCGTTCCGATTATCACATCAAGCTCTGGGTTCCTATTGGGTGGAATTATTAGTCTTTCTGTACGGCTCCTGGTGTATCACGAGGTACTCCCTAAAACTGATCTCGGCCTTTGGCCGTTGGTTCTAACCAGTACTGCATGCACCGTGTTCCGGATTGGGGAGGGATTACGAGAAATCGGCACAGATATGCCATCTGTGACACGGACCAACTAACCCTAAGTAATGCCACGAAATTAGCCATTGTTAGCCGCAGCCATTTGGCGATAAATATGAAATAAAAAAAGTTGAAAACGCTTTACTATTGGCTGAATCCCAGCATGGTTAAGCCCGCTTGGCAGGGCCAGTTGTGCCATAAGCAAAAACAGCCGGTTTTCTCTCTTGCCGGCAACTGGTGGTTCGTGGTGAGGCCTGTGGAAAGGGATGGAACATAACATGCTTCGTTCGGAAGCAACGCCATGATAGGAAGGTGTCACATTATTTTTTCTTATTTCGACTGTATTATGATTGTGGTAGAGATTTAATTATGGGGGCTATCGAAATAGGCAAGCTTATTATAAAATTGTACCAAATAATATAAATGCTATCCCCAGCGAACAGGGGGTATAACACAAAGTCGTCTCTATCTTGAAGATAACGGACTCGGCAGGCTGTCGGATAAGAACCCAACTCCGATCCCGAATCGTTTATAGGACATTTGTTCTTGAATAGTTGGTAAAGATCTGCTTCCAAAATGTACTTTAAACTGTACTTTTTATTAAATCGCATTGATTTTTCGAACAAAATCGTTACTTACTGTTGGATTTCTGTTCGTCTTAAGTAAAATACTAAACAACAGCATAAATTTAGTCATAATATGAAAACTTTCTGCTGTCATGAAAAGAATCCATTTGAGTTTGAGAACAAACAATTCTAGTTAATCCAAGAATTCCAGTACTTTGAAAAGTTTTCGTTTCAAAGATGTATCTTTTTTTGGAAATTGCTGCGAAATATGCGTTTTTTTATTTTGCAACCGCAACTAGCAGCAACTCTGAGGCAAGAACATAAGATATAATCTTGACAGCCGAATTAGACATCTCTCATATTTTTATTTCTTCAGAACTTATCTTTTGAAATTTTATTACAGAATCACAGAAAAATTCTATAAAGATTCGAATTCGGATTCGAATTCGAATTTGCTCACGGTTATGGTTTTCTGAGTAAATAAGTTTCAACTTGATGCAATGTAGAAACTCAATTAACCAATTATTCAAGTGTCAGGCTCCAACCAGCAACAATCACTTTCTAGCCACGTTTAGCCACGTTTAGCCAGGCGTAACGTCACCCCAGTTCTCAAACTAACCATATAGAGAAGTCGGCGCTACCAATAAAATACAATATGTTCCATTTTCTAGAAGCTGTACCAAATTGGCAATGTATTCTCTTTAAAAGTCTCTCTACATCCATGAAACTATTGTCATATATTGTAGCATCGCTTGCACTTCTTTCAGGTTCATCCTTATAGACTTTAGCCGATAAATCAGAATACCGCGCTACCACGTAGTCGCATTGTCTGCTTCTTTCAAATTCAATTTACGTTTACAGGAATATGTATCTCTTTCTCTTTTATCCAACTACAAAAATATGACCAGTTCGAAACTTCTGGACCACGTGAGAAACTACAACAGCACGAGCACGTCGCTTGTGGACATATCTGCTGACGTTGGTCCCAGCGGACTCAAAACTGGAAAGAACGAAACTCTTCAGAATGTGAATGAGGGCCAGAATCTGAATCCGAATGAAAATCATAGTCAAAGCCAAAGTCAAAAGGGAAACCAAAATTTCTTAACTAAAGAGCAAAATTCGTATCAAAACGAAAAATTGCAACATCCACCCAATACTATACGCGGCAAGAGCTGGTATGATGTGTCTCGCGATTTAATCAAAGTCTTCAGGGATAAGCAGATGGATCAATCTACTCTGGCGTATTCCAACATCGTTTTCTCTGCCAACCATTTGGTGTTGCTTCTGCTTTTTTTCATGATTTCCATCTACAAAAACGTGAACTTTCTCTATCGGAAGATGGTGCTTAAGTTTTATACATTGACTTACTATCCCAACAAGCTGCCGCAATTGATCCGGGATGACGTGTCCAAACTCGCCAAAATTCCAAGAGTAATCTCGTGTATTCTCGACTTGAAAGACGATGATGACGAGAACGGCGGCATTGACGGTTTGATCGGACTGATCTCCGAGCTTGCGGCCTGGACGGTGTCGGCTGGAATTCCTCACTTGGTCATCTACGAGTATAATGGCGTTGCTGTCGAAAACAAAGGGAACTTGGCCCAACTAAATCGCTATATTCTGAAGAATTTAGCAGCCTATTTCGGCACCGACTTAATCCCGAGCTACGCCATCAGAATCCCCCACCATAACACCGTAATCTACAGCAGCCATACCGGCAAAACTCAGGTAAACTCCGCAGAAACAGAAGTAGACTTGGAGATCTGGTTGTTGTCACGTGAAGACGGAAAGCCTACAATCGTAGAATTAACCAAGACTATGAGTGAATTGGCCCAGAACAATGAGCTTTCGGTGAGCGACATCACCATTGACTTGATTGACGAAGAACTAACTGAGCTTGTTGGGCCCGAGCCGGACTTGTTGATCAGCTTTGGGCCGCTGTTGGATCTCCAGGATTATCCCCCATGGCACATTAGGTTGTCCGAGATATACTGGGAGCCTGAGAACAAGGATGTGATCTACGCCGTTTTTATCCGGGCATTACAGCAATTTTCGAACTGTAAGGTTAACGTCGGTAAATGATTTTGCACCCATTCGCTTCTCTGGCATATTACCTACTATTTCATTAATATTGCGTCAGCATCATGCTCCATGCGATGAGGCTCGCCAATATTCTTATTTATTTGCTTTCTGGGACCTACCTAGCAACTAATGTTGCATTTGCTATATGCGTCCTTTCATCCCGATGGTCCTCCATTGCTATTTATGGCTAACGATACATACAACGTCCTGCACACCTTATCCCATAGATAAGCCAGAATTCACTAGCATAGCTACAGAAAGAGAATAGACCACAAGGCTACAGTGCCATAAAAACTAAGAAGCAAGATATAGAAGATGTGGTTCTTTCGTAGCTAACATTGCATTAATAATATATAAATTGAGTTGAGTTCAGAGTCCAGAGTAGTCTGGTATTGTGGACCTTTTAAATCTGCTAAGCCAGAAACTTAGGTATAAGCTAACACAGTAGCCAGGAAATTTCTATTTTAGTCTACTCTAGGGTATTCTCGCCAGCATCAATCTGTAATCCAATATTCTGTAGTTTTTCTATACTCTACGGTTATCAATTTTCTTTTATTCTGTACAAAGTATTCTGTACTAAATCTACTAAGTCTACCATATTCTGTACTGCTCTATTCTCTTCTATATTCTATGTTAGAGATCATTTTGTTTTCCATATTTTACTTAGTTGCTCCATTTTGCTTGATTTTCTCTTTCTCTCTCTAGAAATTCTTAATCCTCTACTCCATTTATAGTGCAATTTTCGAAGACTTTTTATGGATTTTCATTTATTTTTCATTCATTTTTCACAGGATTTTTATTAAATTTTTATACAATTTTCGTCCAATTCTACAATAGGCCCCCGTCCCTTTCCAAAGATTCTATATATTCCATATGATTTATACACCTACATAATTTCCTCATATACTAGTATACTCATTACAGCCCATTGGCCTAGTTTCATAGCCGCCGCGTTGCCTCCGTGCCGCAACGCTTCCAAGTATCGTGTGGTGATCTCGTTGTCCTAGTAGTGCGCCCACCACGTAGGACCGGCGCCCTCAAAATTTCCAGCACTGGATTTTTGATTTGTTGTTATTTTCACATTAACCTTCAAAACCTTTCCGTGTGTCAGCGTCTATTTGGTAGCAATCGTCTCTAGAAAACGCCCGTAGCCATCACGATTCAGCCGTAGACCGTCTGTTTGTTTTCAAATCCATTTTCCATCTTTTCATACCTTAAAGAATCACAACCATGGGTTTGTCTTTCTCCAAGTTGTTTTCCAACCTCTTTGGCAACAAAGAGATGAGAATCTTGATGGTCGGTTTAGATGCCGCCGGTAAGACCACCATATTGTACAAATTGAAGTTGGGCGAAATCGTCACCACCATCCCCACCATTGGGTTCAACGTCGAAACTGTAGAGTACAAGAATATCTCCTTCACCGTCTGGGATGTCGGTGGACAAGACAAGATCAGACCTTTGTGGAGATACTACTTCCAAAACACACAGGGTATTATCTTTGTTGTCGACTCCAACGACAGAGACCGTATCGCCGAAGCCAGAGAGGAATTGCAGCAAATGTTGAACGAAGACGAGTTGAGAGACGCCTTGTTGTTGGTGTTCGCTAACAAGCAAGATTTGCCCAATGCCATGAACGCCGCCGAGATCACCGAGAAGTTAGGCTTGCACTCCATCCGTCAAAGACCTTGGTACATCCAGGCTACCTGTGCCACTACCGGTGACGGTTTGTACGAGGGTTTGGAATGGTTATCCACTAACTTGAAGAAGTCAACGTAGATAGCTGTAGTAGAGAAAAGGCATTTCCAACAGCGTAAAAGTGTTCAATTCGCCGCGGGCTCTGCCTGCTATATATCAGTATACATGTAATGCTATTATATAATTAGTAACTGTCTGTAGTCTGTAGTGAAGATCTGAAACAGACTGAGAGAGCACTAGAAACGAGACGTACACGAAAGAAAGTCATCGAGCTAAAGAAACGTAACAAATCCATTAGATGCCGTCAATAGAAACAGGGGAGAAGCCATTGGAAGTGATGGGTACAGAGATCGACATATCTACGTTACGATAGATTTCCTATCTATACGTCGCTTACATTCAAGTAATAGGAACACTCCTAAGAGTATCACGAATCTATTGGACCATACCATCCAGCCAATACCAGACCAATCTGAGATTGCTGCGAAGAATATGATGAAAGTTACAAATAAAGTGGTAAAGATTCATTCCTTCTGCCTTGCCATATACTGAAGAAACTTACGTAACATTGTCTTCGTACTCGTCTCAGCCCTTCCTTCATATTTGCTCCCTTGTCTCTTTTCTCATCTCCTCGGCTTCGATCTTATCTCTTATCTCACACTCTAACTTAGAATAGGGCTAGAGCCCTAGTACACGTGACGCGTGATTGAAAATCTGACAATATTGCCAGAACTCTACATGCACACTTCCAACACTGAATTTATATACGCAGTATCGGTTACCCGCACCCATCACACTTGTGCCGTTTAACTATGCGACTTCCCATCACCATAGTTAAGCTGAGACGTGCGTACACCGAAAAATCCTCTACCCTGGCCGCGAGAAGCAGTCTGTACTGTTAAAAAAATTTTCATTATACATTTGAATCTTCAATACTCTGATACTAGTCAACAATAGTTCATATAATCAACATGGTATGTACTGGACCTTACAAAGAAAGACGAGTGCAGCAGCATCACAGCGAAACAACGTATACCTACCAACTCCCGAAATACCAGCTTTCGTAGTCCCCATATTCATCAAAAAAGACGAGGTCCACTCTGAAAAATTAATGAGATGAAGTTCAACGAGAAGAGCAGAGTAAAAGATATAAACAAGTCATAATATCAAATAGCTAGGAGATAGTTCCTGTCATGTAGTTCAACCTCCTCAGCATGCCAAATATCAAGGAAGATTATCACGAATAGAAGTGAAAAATTTCACCAATATTTTCACCTATATGTCGACCATTTAGAGCATAGTCCTTCAGAACTGTCGGGCAAACTAAGTCAATATCTAATCACTGAGAAGGACACGTCCGAAATAGTTACCATCGCTGCATTCAACCATCAGATTTCCAAACAATATACTAACATCTTACAGGCCGGTGTCAAAACTTACGAATTAAGAACTAAGTCCAAGGAACAATTGTCTCTTCAATTGGTTGAATTGAAGAAGGAATTGGCCAACTTGAAGGTCCAAAAGTTGCAAAAGCCTTCTTTGCCAAGAATCCACACTGTCAGAAAGAACATCGCTAGAGTTTTGACTGTCATTAACTTGAACCAGAGAGAAAATGTCAGAGCCTTCTACGCTGGTAAGAAGTACCAACCAAAGGATTTGAGAGCCAAGAAGACCAGAGCTATCAGAAGACAATTAACCAAGTTTGAAAGATCTCAAGAAACCGAAAAGGCTAGAAAGCAAAGAATTGCCTTCCCACAAAGAAAGTTCGCTATTAAGGCTTAAGTTTTTCAACCTCAAAACCAATAATAACTATCATTTGGGCATCTTAATGTATTTTTAGGAAGGAATTCTCATGTTTTAATCAACCTTTTTCATTACAACATACATATGTATTTATAATGTTTAAATATATGTAAAAAAAATAATCTCTTGTAGTTGAATAAGTACTTAACTATGCATATGAATTTAAATTAAGTATACGAACTTCAATATTGAACAAAGATACACACTTGGTATTGAACTAGCTAATCTTGTGGTACCAAGTAAACCATCAGGGGATTATTCTTCACTGACTTCCATATCGTCAGTCTTAGGTGCTAACCGTTCTGCTTTTTTGTCTCTCTTGAAGGCAAGAATCTTTTCCTTCAATTCCACATCGTCCACTACGTCTTCCATCTTCAAAGGCATTCTGTTGAAAGGATCAGTAGGATCACTCAACAAATGTGCTTTGATCGTGGATCTATCGATACTGATTTTGGAAGTAGGCAAAACTACAGGATCCTCCATTACAGTATACATCAAAGGATCCAAGAACTCGTCGGGAACTTCTCCCAACTCCATCTCTTCATCCTCATCTTCTTGTCTTTGAATTTCTGCCTTTTTCGCGAAGTTTACAAGAGTTTTGATAATCTTTGGGTCGACATATGTCTTTGTAGTCAAGATCTGTTCAGCCTTTTCAAAATAAGCCAAATTGAAAGATCTACCGTCTCGAGAGACAGCCACTACGAATTTATTTTGATTGGCCAAATTTGAATATATCTCACACAAATCAGCCAAAGTCTTCTTCGGTTCAAACCCATAGGACTCTGGTGCTTCCACCTTTAAATTCGAACATTTGGGTCCAACCATAGCAGACAAGTTGTAGTCCAACATACCTGCCAACCTGTCCACGATTTCAGGCAACACAAACCCTTGGGGAACTTCTTTGGTAAACAACTTGAATAACTGCATAGTCTTAGTGGTCAAGCCCATATAAGACTTGGCTGTTCTTTCGGCACTTGCCAACTTGTTAGAAAGTTCTTCATCGGTACCTAATTCTTCGTTGGTTTGACCCTGCTGTCTATTCTTCAATTCAACTTGACAATCGTGGATCTTTTCCAACTCATTGAAAGTTTCATCCAATAGAAACGTCGTGTCATTCAACATTCTGGCAATGAATCTGATGAAGAAATCCACATTATGCTTTGAGTAGTCGGTCAATTGTCCACGATAAATAGGATTTTTCCATAACTGCTCAATGATGACAGAAATATAGTAACGACTGTTGAACTTGTCATAGAACTGAGTGTGAGCTCCAGTCTTTTCTACCATAACATAAAAGTCCAACAAGGAGTACAAGATATTGTCCATGACCAACTTGTTCTCAGAAAAAATTGGTGTGATGAAGCCACGGTCTCCATCAATTACTCCAATATACAACAATTCTACAAGATTTGCCTTCATGTGAGGATTACCTATCAACTCCGGACATCTCAAAAGGACGATAGCAAACTCCACGAACAAGCGCAATTTCACCTCGTTCAAAACTAAAGGACATCCACGGAAGTTGATGGAAAACTTACAATAGTTAATGAGACCTTCCAAGATGTACTCTGGGTAGTACTTCCATGGCTCTGGAGTCTTCGTTTTCAAGAAATCGTGATCATCCAATTGAGAAACCTTGTCAATCTTGAAGATTGGAATCAGCAACTTTGACTTTGGATAACTATGTGAAGGATCAATCAATTTCGTAATGAAAGTACAAGCTCCAACAACAAAGTCGAACACTTCTAGCTGCAAAGGTCTAAAGCTGAAGAGAGCTGTAATCGCATGCATGGAAGCTTTCAGTTTATCAACACTCTTCTGTAATGTTGGCAACTGCCGTCTCATGAACTGGAGCTGCATTGGATTGACTCTTGGAGGTGAGACAGGCGAGTTGATCATGGCTATTCTCTCGTTTAGTTGTTTTACTGTGTTCTTCAATCTATCGTAGTGAATGTAGATACCACCCATTCCATAATGCAAATAGGTCAACGTCAAGTTGAAACATGTTGAGATGAAGTTGGGAGAGTTCATTTCGCTTCTTTCCTTATAGTACTCGTCAGCCTCAGCAATGCTCGAGTTTACTCGGGATTCTTGAGTTATGTTGAGCAATTTGCTTTTGGAAAAGTAATCGACATCAATCCTTTCTATTTTGGAAAAGGTAGGATAATCAAGAAATGGCAAACTCAATTTGATGAGAATAATAGAGATGTTGTACATGATGGCATCAGAAGGAAGCTTGGAATAATCGGCATGACTTCCTCTTCTCAAATGACTCAAGTTAATCAACTCAGAAAACCAAACCAACAATGCTTCACGAGTTTCAGCCGATCCACGAATCAATTTGTCTACAATATAAAAAAGGCGCTCGACTAACACCTTGTATTCATTCTGCAACGATTCCATGAGTCCATTTAACTGAGCCGGGCTTGGATTAGAGGCGAACAAAGATAAGCTAACCTTTTCATCAAGCGGTGATAATCTCAATATAGAACCCAATATCGTCTTGTGTTCGAAATCTAAGGCATTTTCACGAGAAGGGGGCTGAAAACCTTCAACTTGCGAGAATATTGCTGCCACCGACTTAATATTCACCAATGACTCAAACATCAAGAGAGTGTTAGCATAGGCTCTATCATGCAAATTCGCTGAATACAACTGAACACTCAAAGTAGGCAAAATGATGTTCAAGATATCCAAGAGACAGTCCTGTTCGATGCTGGATTGGATAATGTCTATCAAGAAAGGAGTTAAGTCGTGGCCTCTCCTGATGAATAATTGAATGGAAGATGCAAGGTCGTTGTTTATAAACATGTCTGGTATTTGAAAACTGATCAGGCCATATGAAGCTGACAATCTGATAATTTCATTGACAATTGCAATTTTCGTGCTGTACAAAGGTGATTTAACGGGCAATATTCTCTTGGTACCATATGCTTTATGATACACATTGTAGAGATATTCAATTGGGCTTTTGTTTGGAGAAGGAACTCCTAAATCCGTCAAGACTTCCATAAAAATGGCCTCAAGATCAGATAGAGCCAAAAATTTCTGTGACAGAGCGAGGTCCGAAACCAAAGTGGCTAAATAGACCAAACTTTTGTTCGTATGTCGTGGGTTGATAGTAACTTGAAAGATATTTTCGATTTCAAGTTTCATCCATTCAGCAATCTGTTCTTCGTCAGTAAGTGTTAGGATATCTTTCTGGGTTTTAGGTGGAGCTAATACAGGTTGTTTTGCTGTTGCAGCTGTCTTCGGAGTTGATGCTGGTGCTGGTTTTGGAGCTGGAGTTGATTCTGAATCAACTTGCGTAGATGCTTTGGGCTGTTCGCCATTACTGACTGGAGCAGGCTGTGCAGCTGACAACTTGGCCAAGCGTTTGGCCCTGATCTGGTCATTGTTAGTAATAATTCTGTAGCGAGATTGAGTCAAAAGAGAAATCATCGATATCTTTATATGAAATCTAGATCTACTCTGTAATATTTCTCTATAATGAATTCAAGGATTCATCACAGAAATTCATTTATATTTTGATGAATAACATTGATTTACCGATTCAGTTTCAAGAAGGTGAACCGATTGATATCGTCGATATGAAATGATATGATCCTAATGCTTCCAGACTCATTTTGCCACTACTAAATACATACCTCGTCCGCAGAAGACATTGCCTTTCAAATATGCTGAATGTGACGCTTTAGAGTGAACACGTCTCTTGAGAATTGTTTTGCTAACAACGAGCAATATCGAATACAAATCAAAAATAGAATACTCTCCTAACAATATTAGAGATGTTTCCAGTGGTATATCTAATCATAAATTCGAATCAGTTTGGTGGAGAGTCGGGTTTTGTTCGTGAGTCTATATACAATACCAAAAATTAACCTAGATATCCGTCTTTCTCTTTTGACAAGATAAAGTTGGTGTAGGATTTTTCTCAACTAACCCAACGAAAGGTAAGATAGCTTGGAATTGACGGCCAATTTATTGAACGAGAAGTTACAACTTGGCATATTTGATCGGACTGATTTCGTATAATCCTTCTATTATTGGCCACTTTTTTGTTGAATTTTTCCGTCGTTTCCAGATATAGTCTGAAATCTCATTTCCATAGTAAAGTGAAAAATTTAGTGAAAAATTGTCAAATCGCAGCAGATATCACTTTCAAACTACCACTATCTACATTAATACGACCAGCAGCAACTGTTTTGTGATTTTCACGGGATGATATCCAATTTCCAACGAATACCGGCTCGCCCCAACCGTGGTGATTCTGCCAACAAGGATGTTCCACCTCCGTCAATAGTGACAGCGGTCGCTAAACAGCAGGACCGGGTATATTTGCTCAGACTCGAGAAGGACTTGATCGCCTTTATCAATGCGCTCAACAGTTCAGTTTCAAAAGAACCGGAACCAGAAGGAGAACCAGAGCTAAAAGTGAGCCCCGTACCAGCAGAATCAAAATCGATATCAAATCTACAAGCTCAGCAGACTACTGCGACAGGACCAGAATATACGATTAAAGCACATTTTCTCCGCAATTCGTATTATAGACTCTTGAGCCACCAACTCTGCCATTACTATAAATTGGGCCACTGGAACAACACTTCCAACGAGATCGTTGTGACTCGTCGTGATGGTATCAATTATGTGGAATTCGCCGAGCTTCTAACCAGAGACTCAGACAACCGGAATTTCAGGAAAGTCTCGGAAATCTCCCAGAGACAACTCTATCATGGAAAAGGTGAAGATGACAGTACTACTGAAGTTGTAGTAGACGGGGAAAGCTCCAATGTCATTGCTGAAGCCAGTGTGCCCGTCAAGCCCAAGATGATTATCAAGAAGAATGATTCTGTCAGAAACGAAACTCCAATACCAAACGAAGAAGCTTTTTCTTTGCAAACAACACCTGTTCCTGTGGAATCCAATGGCAGTATATCTTCTGAAGTGTCAGTTTCAGACTCTTCGAAGATGGAGTCAGAACGAGCATCGAAAGAAGCATTGTACAACAAGATCAGAGAGCAGATCTTCAAAGCAGATCAAGACGATGAAGACGAAGAATACCAAGGCGAAGAAGATGAAGGAGCCGAAACTGAGTACCACACCATCAATAATAATAACAACAACAACAACAACAGAGTCAATAACAACCTCGACAAATATGACAAGAATGATATCGACGAATATTCTCAAGATGTCTATGGTATTTACAACAATAATGGTAGTAACGGAGGCTACGGTAATACAAATAACGATGTGAATTCCGGCTTCATGCCCTACAACCCCATGGGAATGTCCATTCAGATGCCTCTTAACTACAATGGACAGCCTTTCAACACAGCCAACGGGTTTTATCCTCCAGCTGGCCATCCGGGACGGATTGGTCCTATACCGCCTTCTCGCGGATCTGTACCCATAGCATATCCTCCCAACTTCTATGGAGCTCCCATGATGTCTCCACAAGGATACTATGGCTATGGAGCCATGCCGTTGACTGCTCCTCCGTACGACAAAGACACTGAGAGACGACTCTTGAACAATCCCTACATCATCATACCAGATGATAACATTTTGAAGAATAAACCCAAAAAGTACAAAAAGCCATACTACAAGAACAATCAATACTACGGGGATGGGTATAGTGGCAACGACAATAATGGTAACATAGGCAGTAGTAGCAATGAATGCAGTCGTTAGCATGCATAGTTACTATCCATATGATAAGTTGCACATATTTATTGAGTGAATGTAGAAGAGATTTGAGAGTAGAGGAGATACAGACAGAAGAGTATAGAGAAGAACGAAGAAGGTTATAAAGAATAAGAAAGACGGATACGGAGACGATAATGAACATGACTACTGTAAATAGGGTTGTAGAGGTTGGACCATAGAGATCCGCAATAAGTTCTAATCCGAGTTATTTACTATGGAACTGGTGGCGAATACGATAATGCGCATCACGAAACTAAGTCTATTCTCTACGCTAGCACATAGCTCCGCCAATCACAGTTTCACTGTTAGACGCGTCGATGCCCTGGCCAGATCCAGATGAAATTGGTGTGCATTTTTCACCTTCCCATGGATCTGCTGTGCAAAGATGCCTCAAACCATTGGCACAGAGCCATAGGCAATTTGTTAGAGAAGAGAGATGAACGACATCCAAACGACATCGAGCTACCACGGTATGAGACCAAGCAAAGCACCGAGACAAAGAACCACGAACAATATATAGACTATTACACGATTTGACACTTAATACACTTTCATAGCTTAAGATATCCGGCTCGCGAATAAGCTCTCATCTTCTTTCAAATACACTTCTATTTTATTGTACTTGGTATGAAAAAGTGCAACATCTATTTCGTCATTTTCGTTGGTTTCACCACAACATATTCTCCTGCCGTAGCCTATCCTGCTCACAACTTCTCCGTAGCCTAGAATCGGCAACCGATACCTTTTGAGACGTGTCATTTCTCCCTCTACTCTTTGCAATTATCACATTTCTCCCCTCACAAGATCGACTATCTTTTTTTCGTCTTATTCTTCCGTTACAGTCTTAACTTTCCAAATCTTGATTGCACGCAGTTGGCCAATTTTTCATACGTCGAGCCAACAAGTGAATCTCATTTCTCACATCATACTCATCAGTTTTCTGTTGATACCAATCACATAATTGCTTCTCGTTTTTTATCTACAACTTCGCAATGTCCCACCCTTCTGTTGACGACGACTTGATCCCTGAAACCGTTGAAGGCTACATCGTAGGCGAAAAGAAAACCATCGCCGAATACACCAAGTTGGATGCCGAGGACGAGTCCTTGGCCAAATGGAAAGCCTCCTTGGGGTTGACTGCTGATTCCAACGCCTATCCTGTCAAGGCTGGCGATAAGAGGACCGTTGTTGTTGTTCAGATAGGTTTGGAATTCCCAGACCAACCCATACAACCCATCACATTCAACTTGGAAGACGCACAGGGAAACACCATCCAAGGCAAGGAAATCAATTTCCAGATCAAGGAAAGGGCCGTCTACCAATTGGTGATCAAGTTCCGTGTTCAGCACGAAATTGTCACTGGTTTGAAGTACTTGCATTCCGTCAAAAAATCGGGAATTAGAGTCGACAAGCTCGAAGAGCCTTTAGGCTCCTACGCTCCCAGCACAAAGGATAAACCTTTCTACGAAAGAAAGTTTACCGAGGTTGAAGCTCCATCGGGCTTTTTGGCCAGAGGAAGCTATTCGGCCATCACCAAATTCATAGACGATGACAAGAACGTCCATTTGACGTTCCCTTGGAGTTTTAACATCAGCAAGTAGACTCGTATAACGATAGTATGTTGCTATAAAAGAATCTATTTATGAATAAACTTAATCAAATAGACTGCTCATAGTACTTGCAATGCTGTCAGAGTCTGTATCGACTGCTACCCGGGAGTTATCGTGTCTCTCCAAAATGGGATCGAAAAGCGGCTCGTCAATGACTATCCAGAATGGTAGCCAGCTAAAGTAAAACTGCTCTGTGAATCTGTTTAAATATGGTCTGGAACTGTTTCCCGTGCCATTCTCTTGTGTGGACCTTACTTCTCTTCCCGTGACTCTCCACCATCTTCTTCTTCTTCTCTCTAACTGCTCCACTTCGTCAACAATAATTTGTGTGGAATCGCTAATTAATGTAATTGATCCAGTATTAGCCAGACTCTCATTGTCTCTCTGCAGTGATACGTGGTTCTCGGATCTGCAGGGACAAGATCTTGACGGAAGACCAAATTCTCTGTCACTCTCGCCTTCACCTCTGCTGCAATTAGCACAATAAGTTCTACGTGTGTAATTCATTCTGGTATTGAATGATATCTTGGAGGAGCAGAATTTATGTAATATGTATTTCTACGATAGAATAATGCCCGGGAAAACCCCATATTTGTAGTGATTTGCAACTTCGTTATGCCGTCGTCATCATTCTAGTTATGCTCAATGTTGTAAACCATCCTATCTTTATCCTATGGAAACGTAATGAATTTAATGTGCTGCGTATGTGACTTCCCTTTTGGGAAAATTAAAAAAATAGTTTCGCAGCAATAAATTGCAATATTTCTATACCCACGCATATCAATATAAATCATGTTTTATAGATCAAAAAAATATGCCGATTGTCTATACGGTCTTTATCTTCGCGCTTTGTTTGACGTGGAAGGTAAACTACCGGGTCGCTGTCGACTGGGTATATAAGCTGGTGCTTTGTTATTCTTAGCACCACTTGCAGCAGCTGGTCTAGGCGACTTGATCTTGGCTTGAGAAACATACATCGGTGCCTTATTAGAGCCTGAACTGAAGCTTGAATTTATTAAATTCGAATTTACATGTGGATGCAATTTATTCAAGCTGGAGCCAACGTTAGCTCTATTTGCATATTGTATTATTGGAGGTCTCCGTTTCGAAGAACTACTGAGTCCAATGGCTCTTCTCTTTTTGCCCAACTCCTGTGCTGCACTAGAGAACCCCATCCCACCATACAACATACTATTGGGCGCCGATTTGAAACTTTTCTCGTCAATGGCAAATGTTTCTCCTTTGATAAATGGAGTTAACCTTTCCTTATAAAGTCGAAAGAAGTTGTCAAATGGAAACATATCCTTTGATGGAAGTGTCTTGCTAATATGCGAATACAATTGCGTCAACGAGTCCCAGTCGTTGAAGGCATCCTGAAAATCAGTAACGAAAGATGTACCCTTCATCTGGTTTATGAATCTCGAAACCGTGTCTACTACATTCCAAATTCCTGATCCAAAAGAAGTGTATGACGACATATACAACAACGTCTTAGCTCTGGTAAGCGCAACGTAGAAACACCTTCTTTCTTCGTCAATTGCTTCTGGACCACCATTGGCTATGGCAAATCGAGCAGGCAAGAGACCCTCAGATAACCCAGGTACAAACACGATTGGCCATTCAAGACCTTTGGAACCATGGATGGTAGATATTGCCACTTTACCTTGGAGGTCTTCTTTCTTCTCATTTTGTTTCTTGTCGTTGTCGGTTTCATACAACCCAACCGAGTGTATGAACCTAGCAAGGTAATTTCTGTCGTCTTGTGTCTGGTCGCTCTCTGAACCTCCGTGATATAAGGGTAATTCTTGGTCTCTAGGAATGAACTCACAAAACTGTTTTTTAACTTCTTTTATATTGAGCTCCTGATTCTCATCTTTAGAAAACTCTTGTTTTAATCCTGAATGGACATAGATGAGCTCGAAGAGCTCTGCGAGCTTGGATAATCTTTGCTCCGAGTCTAATGATCCATTAGTGATTTCGGTATCAAGATTGTGCAACAGTTCTCTTGCTTTCTGAATGAATTTTAGATAGGAAGAAAGTGTCTGTTTCATCTTAGCAGATAGTTTTAATTCATTTTTCTCTCCCTGGACCATCGCAGTCAATGCCAAGTATACCAGGTCACGTCCTGCTATAGTTTCTAACTCGAGAGCTCCCTCGACAGCTTGCATCGTCTTGTCTCCAAACCCCCTTTTGGGAAAATTAATAGTTCTAAGATATGCAATTCTGTCATTGTCATGAGCAACTACTCTCAAATAGTCTAGTATGGCAACTACTTCTTTTCTCTCCCAGAAAGCTCGACCACGAATCACGAAGTAAGGTATACGTCTACGAACTAGTTCGTTTTCTATTGCCCTTGTTTGATATGCTGCTCTTATAAGTACAGCTATATCACTGTACATAAATGGTGAATTTGGAAGAGACATGATATGTTCGATCTGATAACAGACCCATTTCGCCTCTTCTTCGGCAGAGGTCAAGTTATAGTAGACAGGCTTGAATGAACTTTTCGTTTGCGACTTCAACGACTTCACAACTCGTTTATGTTGCTGTCTCATGACCTTCTCGGAGATGTCTAAGATGCCTGAAGTAGACCTATAGTTTTCTGTCAAGCTGACTATACGACAAGGCTCCTGATATCGTCTCAGATAGTACTTTTCCATCTTTTCAAAGTTGATGGCTTGTGCATCTCTGAATGCATATATACTTTGATCCGGGTCTCCCACAATTGTTATGTTATCTCGTTTGCTGGGATCTGTAGGATGTCCACGTGCAAATTCGTACATCAACTGCAATTGAATTTCATTGGTGTCCTGAAATTCATCTACAAGGACATGTTGAACGAAATTTAATACTGGATAACTTGTTGCAAGTAGATAGCAATACAATAGACAATCATCAAAGTCTAGCAAATAGTTTTCCTGGAGCTTGTATTGGTACTTTCTGTAGAATAGAGAAAGAGCCTTGTTATGGCTAGCCAGCCTTTCGTAGGTGTCATGTTTCATTCCTGAAGACTTGAGCTTGGAGATCTGGCGTTTTATTTTCTTTGAATCGTAGGCAGTGGATGTTTTGCTCTCAGAGCCAGAATTGGATCTGAATATGACTGTTTCCTCGTTTGGTAAAGAATCGAGTGTATCCAACTCTGAATCCAGAAGTCCAGTCAACAATTCCTTCAAGATATGGTCAGTATCTCTATCGTCGGCAATATTGTATTTTTCGATTCCAATTTTCTTTCCATACATCATAAGAATGCGGTAGCAGATGCTGTGGAACGTTCCAGCCAAGATCTTGGACGCGTCTATGCTGGTATCCTTTAGTAATAGCTCCAACCTCTCAGTTAACTCATTCGCAGCCTTCTTGGTGAACGTGGTAACCACTATTTGATGAGGTGGTATCTCCTCTTTAAGCAAGAGAAATGCAACTCGCGAAGTAAGCACCTTCGTCTTGCCAGTGCCTGGTCCAGCTATAATTTGCAACCTGCCATTAGCTGGAGCAGTCACCGCGAGACGTTGGTTTTCGTTCAATTCCGCAACTATACGGTCTAGAACTTTTTCAGAAAATCCCAGACTCATGCTTCATACATTGCTAGAGAGCCACTGGATGTCAACAGCTGCTACGTGTCGTAGTGGGGGAGTTCTTGAGATGTTGTTTTGACTTGATCTGAGTGGAAAATTTCGATGGTGCATATTGTGCTCTACGTAGATAACTGTCTAAAGTGCATATAGGTCTTCAACAGACCCTACTAACTTGTTAGGGAAAGTTCATTGAACACTTCGAATACTATTCCTCCCATGAAAAATAACATGACCTTGGCCGAAAAGGGTAAAAGTTATCAACAAAACTAAATTTTCAATGCTGATACTTCTAAAATTTAAAGGTACTTTATTATTCTTTTCTGGGTATTTCACATTTATGTTGAAAAATATGTCTGGTTAATTATAAAAATTTCCGTTTTCTTAACAAGAATTCAAACATTTTCAATTTTTTTAAAAGTTATGCACCACAACTATCACCAGGAACATTACTTATTCTTTTACTCATACAAAAGCAATTCAATCTAATTTGCAATCATTTCGTAACCATTTCGTCGTTTTCATAGCTTGGAAGGTTACCTAAATAAATTGTCGCATTTTCTTGCTTGATCTCCCCAGAAAAAAATCATATCCTGCTGCTCTATTTTTCAAATATTTATCTTCCTCAATTTATCGCTTTTTTCTAATCCTGTCGAGATTTCTCTGACAGCTTCTTTGTATTCAGTCAGGACTACCTGGTTAACTTAGACATATCACTGCACTTTACAGATGCCACCCAATGGGGATCCTGCAACTCTGGGAAGTGCTCAAGCCAGCGTTTTCTGACCGTATTTCCATTGATAAGTTTGCTGCAAATTTCGTTTCGCAACATGGACGACCTCCACGACTTGCAATCGATGCTTCATTATTTATTATCCTGTCGACATTGAATGAAGCGACTATGGAACGCACCAGTTCCGGCGATCGCACTATCCGCAACTTCATGTCCAAAATCCTCTACTTAGTGGCTCTAAACGTCTCATTCGTTGTTGTTTTTGATGGAAAATTCAAACCAGAGAAGCGCAGGAATGCCACTCTAGAATTTGCAAGTCGACAACCGGATTACGACGAAGAGTTGTCCTTCTTCTTGCAACAGCCACCTAAATACTACTCAGAAGGTTGGCCGCAAGTAGAAGCCATTAAACGCATCCTCCACGATCTCAAGATTGATTACCTCCAATCTCCTGGTGAAGGAGAAGCTCAATGTGCGTTCCTTCAGAAGTTTGGAATTGTAGATTACGTCCTATCCAACGATCTGGATGTGTTCGTATTTGGTGCTACCAGCATTCTCAAGAACTACAGTCGTTTCCAAGAAGACTTGGCTGGCTCTCCGGGTAAGGGCAATATACCTTCACCAACACCAAAGTACTGGGTCACTCCCATATCAATGTCGCGTGTACAAAAGACTACAGGCCTAACTCTTCCTCGGTTGATCTTGCTAGCTTCACTTCGAGGAAACGATTATTCAACAGGTGGAACTGGAATGGGAATTAAGAACGCTTGTAGTCTATCTCTATGTGGAGCCAGCTATGCTCCTCCCACAGATAAAAATGCAGAAACAGATCGGTTTGCCAAATTTCCTGACTTTTCCGAACAATTAATCACCTGCTTTGTCAAGCGTAAATCTTCCAGCATTGTAGAACAATGGAAACTGATTCTAGATAAGGAAACGCGTAAGCTGAAACTAGAGCAGTTTTACTACGATTTGAACTATACTATAGCAAGTAGATCGAAAGACATATTTGGTCGAAGACTCAATATGGATAAGAAGTTGATTATCAACGAGTACTATACACTAGTGTTCCTATTCCCCTTTGTCAATCCAGAACTATATAAATTCTTACCACAATCGCTTAGTTTTGGCGAACTCAGGGCCATTGAAAATGATGTGGCTATTCCCTACACTGCTTATAAGTTACAGCCTCAACATCAGATGGAAGTGGTCAAGAGAATCAACAGCACCATCGAAGACGAAACTTTTTTTGGAGTTCTGCATTTGTTAATAATAAAGACCGACGGTACTACTTCATTCTCTCAGCTGTTCGAGTGCACGTCGACAATTCCTTTATTCAGTCCAATTCTTGATATACCTCGAAGTTATAATTGGAATGCGAAGTACATCATTCTCAAATTGATTTCCTACTCAAAAGTTGACGACATCTATATATCTGAACTTGTGAATATATCCAAGCCTAAAACGGATGATGGAGTTGATCTACTAATGTTGAGATTTGACTTTCATCAATTGGGGAAAATATTTCCTGATATGGTGGAAGTCAGAAGATTGGAATCGACTGCGGAATCAACTGATGACTTTGCAGACATTGAAGATGCTTCCTCACCTGGAAAATTAAAATCAAGTAGCTATATTTGGCTTCCTAGAATCTTGGTTGAAGCTGCCAATAAGCAATTAATTTCAGATTATGAACGTTTAGAAGCAAAGAAGAATTTCTCGCCAAAGAAAAAGGCAAAATATTCACCACAGAAGTCAACGTTAGACTCCTTTGGATTGTTCACACAAAAATATAAAACATCTTTCAATAACGTAGATATGGAAATGTTTGCAACTGAACCAAACACGTCTATTTCAACTGGAAAATCTGCACCCGCCACTAAACTGCAAGTCAAGAGGAGGAAGTCAACCAAAAAAGAGTTAGAAAATGGTCAGAAGTTACTTGATGTTTTCTTCCACAAACAATCTGTGAACGATAATCCTTTCTTGGAAACCGCTGAAGTTACTAACTTGAAATTAACAGGAAATAAGGAAGATATGAAACAGCAGAGACAGTCTCTTACCAACATACCTGTTCTCAAACCGATAGCTTCCAAATTCCAAATTCCATCTTCTTCTAGGCCCTCTACTAATGAATCAGGTAGTCCAATCAAACGAAAATCTTCCTGTAGCCATAATAATGAAAGTCCTACCAAACGTGTTAACCTAGATGAGGACACCTCACCATTCAAGATTCATTCCCTCAATTCTGACACATCGATTCCTTCGCTGCTGCAACATGATGTTTCGCCGCTTAAAAATCGTTACAGAGAAAGGTTTAGCGAAGTAGTTGTAATCGAGAGTGATGACGATTTTTTGGAAACCAGTTCTCTTATGGAAATATCGCCTGACCAGGCAGATTCCGGGCTAACAAGCAGAAAGTCCAAAGATATTCTAGATGATTTTTTTGCTGGGAAGCCAGATAAGGTGAAACTGTTTCTTGACAACTACTTGAACGACGAAGATGTCTTAACAGATCTCCGAACACAATCTCAGGAACTAGTAGGAAGTGCTACGTTTACATCTACAGATGATCAAAAATCTGAGAATATTGCCAAAGAAAAGGTAAAGGATTACTTGCAATTACTAGTAGAAGCGAATCAGTTTTCAAGTGACAACGAGAACGATAGTGACTATTCCAAGTAGCTCCACTTGTATACATAAAATAGAATAGTTAATAACGAGGAATAATGGTTGCAACATAATTTTTTTATGTAGGATATATAGGAGTGCATATATCACATCACATATATCACATCACATACAATCGCCAGATTTTCGGACCAACATATATTAATGAATTCTTGCATCTCATATAACGAAAGGACTGCAATTGACAAATTTTCACGATGTCTGAAATAGAATTTGCCTGGTCGGCTCCCTCTAAGAAGATTAATCTCCAATCAGATTTGGTCAATTTTAAGAAATCACTAGGCTACCAAAAGCTATTCAAGACTTTGACTTTGGTTATACTGAAGGTGACAAATGTCCACCTTCCAGGTGGAATTCTTGACCCTGAGATCACGACCAGAAAGAAACCTGTTTCTAGAAGGAGTTTACCTTCTCCTTTGGAAATTGTAGAGTCTGAACCGAGGAATCAGGCTCAACAGAAACACCCAGTGCGTAACTTCAACGGTATGTTAGATATACTATCGCAGCTCAATAAGTTCATAGACGAAACACCCCCTTTGGCTGGTCCAAGACGGTTTGGAAATATGGCATGTCGCGACTGGCACGACAAAGTGGTTGCTAGTATTAACAATTTGTTTGACGAATACATGGAGTTACCTCAGAAAACAGATAGAGAAGGACTCTATTCTGAGCTTGGGAGCTATTTGCTTAATTCGTTTGGATCGAAAATCAGACTTGATTACGGGACTGGCCATGAACTCTCATTTCTTGCCTTTCTAGGTGGATTATTTGAGTTGAAAATACTTCCTGTGGACTTGTTAAGTGGAGCTGATATCTTGACTTTATTTGCGAAGTACTATGATCTTGTACGTAGACTCATCGTAGATTACAATTTGGAGCCAGCAGGCTCTCACGGAGTCTGGGGACTTGATGATCATTTCCATCTCATTTATATACTTGGAGCTGCACAGTTCAATGGCGACAAAATGGCCCCTCCCGTTCTGCAAGTCTTGACTAGTCAAGTCATAAATACCTACAAGTCCACTAATTTGTATGTCAATGCTATAGCATTCATTTACAGAATCAAACTGGGACCCTTTAATGAGCATTCGCCGATTATATACGATATACACTCCTCTGTCATCTTGTGGTCCAAAGTTCTCCAAGGCTTGTTTCGTATGTATGAAGTAGAAGTGTTTGGAAAGTTCCCTGTTGTTCAGCATTTCTGGTTTGGAAATGTTCTTTACACTTGGAAAGATAGCGAAACTAATCACGATTTGCCTGTTACCAGTGGCGAAGATCCACTTGAAGAAGATGACTCTCCTGGACTCCTTAATGGATATCAAGGTGTGAACACTACAAGATCAAATATATCTATGACTGGTGCACCATGGGCAAATAAAACTGCTAGAACTATTCCCTCACAACAGGGCCATATTGGCAGAAAATAGTTTCAATATTATTAAGACATAAGGAAGAAGTAATTTCTATAATTTATTAGGAAGTCCTATATTAGGGATAGTATATACAATAACTCAACAATCACGCACGACCAGCTCTGAAAGTAAAGGTAGAACGACAGAGGGGACATGTGCTGCTTCCTGAACTCTTGAACCATTTGTATAAACAAGCAGCATGGAACTTATTGTTACACGTTGTACAGCTTTTAGATGGAAGTGATAGGTCTTGATGTAAGATGGAATAACAAATGGCACACTCTTCGAATCCCGAAAAGTGGAGATTGACATTCTTATTGAACAACTCAATAGCATCAACGATAGATCCATTAGTAAGAGAAATGACTCTTTGAGATGCCAATAGCCATGCCTTCCATTGATTTTCCTTTACTCCAAGGCGTAATGGACCTTCAACCGTAACACTTTCAAGTGGGTAATTGTGTGGAACCTTGACCACCATTTCCATCGTTTGCTCATCAATAACATACACTGATCTTATCTCGTTTGTGATCTTGTTCACCTTAACAGTCAAGTTGTCGTCTCTGGCTTCTAGTTTATCTTTTGCTTGCTCCACATCGTTCAATATCAGTGTTACAAGTAACGGAGACACGAATTTAGTAGTAAATTTCTCTACCCTCTGTTTTAATTGCCTGTCACGAATCTCTTTATACCAGGTCTGGACAAAAGAACTAATATACTTCAATAATAAGAAATAATGATGAAGCATGAGAAATTGCATCTCAAACGCCAAATCCTCGCCAGTAATACCAGATCTGATATCATAATCCGAAATGAAACTATTTTCCACTTTGGTGGACTTCTGAATTTCATCAGGAGACAATTTCTTCAAGAACTTATTATCTGTGACATCTGCTCTCTCAAATATATGAATCAATAGATGATCTAATGCTCCATCGTCTTTCAATAGTTTGATGTACTCAGTACGAAGAGAATATGTTATGTCTTCCAAGTAAGTAAAGACCAAGTACCAGCTCCAATTAAAAGTGGCTACTAGCCCATCGTCGTTTACGTCATGTTCCAATGGCTTTTGAATAAGTTTAATGAGCTCAGGGGGTAAAATAACTTCCGATTCCTCTTCATCTTCAATCTTCTCCAATTTGGACTTTTTCAATTGGTATTCTAAAACAAAATCTTGTTGGTCTGCAAGAATGATTTTACGTAGAAAGAAAACTGCAACACGCTTCAAAGGAATAGAAAATTCGCCTGATAAAATGTTGTACAACTCAAGTTCATGGGCTTTCAACATCTTAACTGGAATATCATAATCAAGTACAACTCTAACGAATAATTCATTGCATTGAACGATTACTTGGTTGAGGTATTGTACATCAGCGGATATGATATCAGCATTGGTAAAGAGGTCCAAAACTTCTTCTCGCGTGGAGTTTGCAATTTCATTCCATTCTTCAGGATACTGTTCCTTTCCATTCTTTCTAATAACATCTAGTAACTTCAAGGAGAAATATTTTAAGTCGATTCTGGATGGCTCACTCTCACAAGTAGACAAATTATCACTAAGCAATTTAGAGATAACTTCCCATGTCTTATCGGGTAAATTACACTGTTTGGCTACTAATCCACTGAATAATTTAGTCAAAAGAACTCTCATCGGAACAAACTCCTCATCATAAGCAACTCCCGATTCCAACCAATTAAAAATCTGATTACAAATCATTACTAATCTATGAGGTGGAACAACATCTGAACGCTCCTCAACGTTGAAAAAGTTTACAGTCAACGAAATCCACTTTAATCCCTCCAACAAGATTTCAGACTCTTTCCTAACTCCCAATATTTCAGCAACTACAAAGTTGCGAATTCTATCAAACTTGGCGCTAGAGAAGAACTTAGTAGTGCTGAGTTGGAAAGCAGCAAATTTAATAGGGGTCTTGAGCAATACTTTATAGTCAATTGTTAGCTCTTCAAAAGTCTGAAGTGACATATTCTCAATCTTCATATCAAGGATTCGCTTGAATATTCTAGCGGAATATGACCAATTCAGACCAGAACCATTCATACCAAAATTAAGGCGTTTTAAGACCTTAGAGTCCAATGAGACTCCTTCAATTTGATTCTCTGTAATAAGACTGACAACGTCAGTATTACCCTCCTTGAAAAGGTTCAACAAGTGAGATATTAAACTTTCACGAATCTGAAGATACTCGTAGGAATACACACTCTCTGTTACCTTCTCAAGAACTAGAAGATCGTTGATGTATTCACTGATCAATGAGCCCAACACGTAAAGTCGTTCATCTTCCACTTTTGTAGATTTCAAGATAGTATCTATGAATTTTCCGAATGTAACAATTCCTCTATCCAATACTAAATCTGTTTTTGATTCTCTCAAGTAAACGTTGATCTCCAAAGGATTCGATATCGAAATCAAATGATTAGGAATTTGAGAAATAGCTCTGTTCACTCTAGTCTCCATGAAATCAAATGAAACGAAATCATCGTCTAGATATCTGGCGATATCCGAAAAATCCGTTTGAAATCCACAGCTTTCAAGATAGTTAAACAAGGAAAGCTCAAAGAAAGATCTATCGATTTTGAGCCAATCAAAGAACTTGGCCATATCAGGCTCATGAATGTTCTCCCACGCATTTCTTGAGATGATTTTCAAACTTTCACTTTCGAAATGCTTAGTGAGGGTATTGATAGAGGTTTGATTTGCAATGGCTTTCACAAAATCGTGACTTCTGCCCTTGTCTTCAGAAGACACACCAACCAAGTTTTCGAAGACTTCAGATACATTCAATTGGCTGTAGATCAAAGTAGATTCTTCTGGGGTCAAAGTCCTCCTTCGAGATAACTCCACCAAATATTCATACATCTCCGCGTATGTATCCTTCTTGGTTTCGAAATCGATGAACTGGGAAAGAGTTCTTAACAAATGCACATTCAGTTCAGGAGCTACCATTGCCAACTTAAGGTAACTTCCATTTACAGCTTCTTCTATTGTCTCCTGTCGGAAGTTGGAAGTTACGAAACACTTGAGCAATTCAAGTGGCTCTGTTACAAAGCTTTTCTCAAAAAAACTAGGAAGAATCTCTAAAAGAGGTATCAATCGAGTTCTATCAGTATCATCTCTGAAACTGCTAAGATAAGTTGAAATGATATGAAATGCAATGACAGGTCTTTCAATAGTGCTGTCTTCAACTAATATATCAGCAATATTACCGACAACAGCTGATGCGATGCCAAAATGTTTTCCCTGCAATAAAATGTCAAAATAGGACTGGACTATTTTAGGGATACCAGAGCTAAACTCATAGCCATCAACACTCATTTTACCTTCATTCTTCTGTACAATTTGCACAAGTTCGGCATCGAAATCCCCAAAAAACTCCAGCATGTTCTCATTTCCAACTCTCTGGCTAATGGACTGACTAATGGCGAATATAATACTATTTTTCTTGGGGATTGCGTCTCTTTTGAGGACATCAACAGATACTGAATCAATTGTCGCATACAATACCTGTTTCAATAATGGCAATACCTGACCACCTAGTTTCCCAGAAAAAATATCATAGACACTGAGAATACAGTGTATTGCCTTTTCTTTATAGTCAAACGAAGTTAATAATTTGTACTGTTTACTCAAGATTTTGATAATCAAAAGAGAGGCACTTCCTAAGTCATCAAATTCTACAAACTGGAATTCCTCGTCGCTGTGTATCCCAGAGCTGGCAAGGGAAGAAATGAAATGACTAATAATAGTATAGTAAGCTGGATTCAGTTGGCAATTTCCTAATTTGAGATATTCCACAAGACGAGAAAAACTTTTGCTTCCCCCGAGTTCCCAAAAATTTTTCTTCACTTTGACACTTTTGATCTTCTTCAAGCCACTGAAAAGAGTCAACGCTCTCAAAGTATCCCAAAACTGCAAAATGAATGAAGAATAGACAATGTTTCCTGTAGGCGTACTCTTATTATTCTTTAACTTGACAAGCTTGATGAACTTCTTGGAAACAGTCTTATAGATACTCTTTATATCGGTTAAATTCTTAGCAATTACAGACAACTCTCCATCTGAATTGCCATCAAATATCGTCTTGAGCAATTCAAGTAAGGTTCCAAACAACTGATAATTGATTGAAGCATCATCGAGTGCTTCCCCAAGATAGTTCCAAAGCCTTTCCAACAGAAGAATCCCCGCTATAATATCGAAATCAACAGATTGAATAGGTATTGCCCCAGAATTTATAATTTTGATGACCCGGATCAACATCTGCAAGCTGTTTTGGAGGACTCTCTGGTATTTAACAATCGAATCGTCTTCCTTGGTGTATCTGGAGTCTGACAAACTTTTTGGAGTTTCTACCACGATCGCCGTCTTGATATAGTTTATTATTTGTTCGTAGAAGATGATCCAGATCTTTTCGTCAACTTTATCCCTATCATTCTGGAAACTATCCAACAACGACTTGTAGGCAGCAGATGCAACAGCTTTCTCGCTATCAAAGATGCCCAGCAACCATACTGGAAGCGAACTTTTGAGATACTTGCTGAAATTTTTACCTCCTACTAATTGAAGAAATACTGCTTGAACCTGATGGGATGCGATTCTGATTGCTCTCGAGTTCTCGATGGCCAATTTTGGGTACAACTGGATCCATGTTATTATGGTAAGATCATCTTGGAACGCTGCATACTTTTCTGCCTTGCTTAAAGCTATCAAGTCGTTCAAAGACTTCTGCTTAGTAATGGGGTCTTTCTTCAACAACGACTTGAAGGTAATCACCAATGTCGGATCTACAATAATGGAAGGATCTGGAAGAGAACTAAAATAATTCAAATGAACAGGAAACCCATTGTATCCTAAATCACCAGAAGCTCCCTCAAAACCAGAGCCACTATAATTCATGATACGTAGAGATGTCCAAAACTGATGGAAAGATACAAAAAAATCAGAAGAGTTGAAAAATCCCTGCTACTTGCGAAATGTCAACATTCTACTGAAAAGATGCGCGAAACTGTCATATCTTGTGCTGTGAAAAAGTAAATAGCTACTTGATGCAAAATTAATGCTGAATGAGTCACTGAAGACCAATATGCTAAAATGTACGTGAATCGATGCTATGGTAAAATTGCTTGACCACATCTGCAACTTTGACCTTATGGGGGCTGAAATTTTTAATTTCTAAATGGTCCTTGTTTCTTGCTCTTGAAAGCGCTACATAGACTTGACCCTTTTCAAAACTCTTGCCAAGATCGATTCTTAATCTGTCTATTGTTTGACCTTGAGCTTTATGAATAGATAGTGCCCACGATAACAAAAGGGGCAACTGCTCTCTCACCAACTTCTCTGGCACCTGTTCTCCGCCAGGTCGTGTAAACTTCTTACCATGTTCTATTGTAAATTCTTCTCTTGATACCAAAAACAATTCGTCTGCTCCTTCAATCTTGAAGTTAACCACTGGAAGCTTCTCTCCTTTGACATCTTCAGCAGCAATCATACATAACTTCTTGAATATCGTTTTTCTTGCAGCTGGGACACGTTCAAACCTTTTTGTCTCCTGTTCAGTCCAATCGTCTACACAGCCGATTCTATCTGAAAGTAGGCTTAACTCGTCCATCATCTGGAAATCACTGGCATCTGGATATCCATAGAATTCAAGAATTTTCTTCCAGATTCTGTCTGTTATGAATAATTTGATGGTTCCAATTGACCCATTCACGAGTGTGTCACTATAATTTTTGAGATACATTACTTGTGCACCTACTTTGAGAACGAGAACTTCGTCACAAATGAGATTATCTAACTGTTTCTTTAAATCAGCTGATACCACATTATCCTTTGATTTGAAAACAAGTGCTGTAGATTTCAACTGGTTTAATCTGGCTGTATTAGCATTTTTGACTTCAGCCCTCGTAGGGAAGAGTTCAGTAGGCTCTATACCGTCATCATAACGTACTGGGCGTTGCAACTCCAAGAACTTACGCGATAACTCATCATCCAAAGAACCATAACGTAAGGCGTTCAACATCCGAATGAGCTCGTTATCTCCTTGTTGTCTGAATACTTTGGTCAATAAAATGGTTTTTTCAATCACCGTTTTCCACGAAACTGCCTGGAAACAATACTTGGCAGTCCCCTGTTTAGATATCGGAGGCAACTGGAAGAAATCTCCAGTGCAAATCACCTGGATTCCTCCAAATATCTTAGTGTTGTTCCTCAAGATCTGGGCTACACTATTCAATTTGTCGAATAATTCACCATCAATCATTGAGATTTCATCAATAACCAAAACTTTAAGCGCCTGCCATTTCCGTAGGGTCTGGTAGTTCTTTTTGATTCTAGCAGCAAGTTCGGCCGCATTGCCGTGGCCCAAACCAATGCCCAAGAACTTGTGCAAAGTCTGACCTTGGATGTTGCAAGCAGCCATTCCTGTTGATGCTGTGATGCCTACCTTGTCCTGGTAGACTCGTTTGAGTCGCTTGACAAGCTCACGGAGAACCACAGATTTCCCCGTACCAGCAGACCCCGTATAGAAGACATTCCGCTTCTCCTCTAAGACACAACGAAGCACCGACTGTTGTTCAGGACTTAATGTAGTTGAACTGGCTGCTTCGTTGTCTGCCTCTACTACGATGGTTTCGACTTTGGCGATTTTCCTCGGTTGACTTAGCATGTCTGCAGAGGCAAAGTCAAGAAGATCCAGTTGAGATCGTTTAATAGGTAAAGAACTTTGCGAGTTTTGAGTGTTGAGATCGCGTATTGAAGAAGATGACGTGATTTGCAGAAACGATTGGGACTGCCTTTTGAAAGTCGTGGATAGGGCTGGCGTTCTGAAATTGTTAACTTCCATCGAAGTGTCAAACGACGTATCCGAACTGGAAATGTCATCAAATTCGCCGCCTGAAGTGGTAAATGCCTTTGAAATAAACGAACCAGATCGACCGAGTGAATTCGAGCTTGATCCGGATCTCAGAGTCGATTGTGACGCGTTGTCCAAGTCTTGTTTTGCAGCATTTTGATTCTGATTCGTTCTACGCGGTGCGAAAAAGGAAGAGATCGGTCTCTGTTTGGTCTGTTTTCGTTGGAGTGATGCAGCCATGTTGACTCCGGATGGGTATGAGTGATTGAGACAGAAGTCTGAATTCTGTATCCAAAAACCTGCAAAAATGACTTATTGGCAGGTGGAATTAAAAGAAGAAAGATTTAAAATCTAAAAGTTGGCAGCCATCCGCGTAAAACAAAAACAAAAACAAAATAGATCCGATCACGTGACCATTATTGATGTGAAAGGAGAGTTGGAAAAATGGCTACATGAAAATGCTAAACTGGGCCAAACCAGCATAATCAGATAATGGACATAACATGAGATAGACTGGACTAGCAAGTCAAGTAGGTCATTCCATTTTTATACATTTGTTTCCATTCATACATTGCGGTACTTCAAGTTGGATTGAACATTATGGTTCATGGACAAAAAAACTTACCAGATTCAACATCTCTCCTTAAGTAATATTCAATTTCTACAAGTTACAACATCCAATGAATAACATACGGTTCAATTTACCTTACGATAACTCAGGATACCTCCCAATTACGCTTCAAATGGCTGCAACCTTCACCAGTTTGCAGCTGTCTTCATATGTACAGGAACTGTCTTCATTTTGTATTTCTTAGTTGAAGATAAGACATGGTAATCTAAATTCTTCCTGGGACTACTAGAACTACGGTAATTACTTGTGTGCGATTACACCAATTGAAGGTATCTCTAGAACCACTCAGATGGTAGAAATAGCAATAAATTCGAGAGTAAGAGGTTGATACTTCTCCTCCCAACTGTATACTGCACTCAACTTGCTTTCTTAGTACTTTCATATCTATACAAATTTAACTATAAAACATTCAGTCTCCAATTTCAAAGATAATTGTTCTGGAATCTCCTCTACTACCTCCTCTCTCATTTATTCTCTCCCTGTACCAAGGATTATTGCTTCTCTATACTTTATCCTATTAAGCCTTGCCATGTCGCCTAGGCATGTCGCTCTGTCAACAACGCGTTTGACGCGACATTCCTCCACCACCAGCTTCAGGCTGATTCCCACATAAGGCCTAGAATTTTTTCTCCAGATCACAAAACTAAGCAACAACTCCTCGCTGTACAAAGTGCGCATCGAAACCACCTTAAAGCTTATCAAAAAAGTCTAAGATCCTTCACTCTCTCCAGCCTGGTACTATTCGACATTTTCACGTGACCAAGATTTTTATTTGTTATTTCCTACACATAGTCAAATATCTAGATCACACTTTAAACTTTTTTACAGAAAGTGATAGCTGCACTTGATAGCTGCACTTTCCTTATTCTTCAACTAGCCATAACGGACTTCCAGCCTTCAAACTTTGTCAGATAGACCCCTAATACTTACCAACGAAGGTGCCTAATTTACTTACCACGACCATGGCAAAATGACAACGCCATATACTCCCCCAGAAACAACCAGAAGTGAGGACCAGAAGAAAAAGAAGTCGTTTTCGATGGGTCTCAAGAAACTAACGAAGCTGGCGTCCATTCTCAACTTTGCTTCAACTATTGACAATGAACAAACTCAGCAACCTGCTCCGTCAAATCAATCTCAACATTCGCAAACATCACAACAATCACAAAAGTCGTATGACACTGATAGCCACCATACATACAATATCAATCAGACACATACAAGTAGTCAACCAAATTCTACCTATAATGTTCAGAATGCTCAAAGTACTCATAGCCAGCCTAGTCAAACTTATGACACCCATAGGAGAGGTGAATCCTTCCATGCTATAGCCTATGACGCAGTGTCTATTGCAAGAGAACCTATAGTAGTGAAACATCTTCCAGATCGTACTGCTTCTGGTTCCTCTGCTATAGGCTCCCGTATTTCTTCGAACTCTAGCACAAGATCACCACCACGACATTCTTCATTGTCGAGTGATACCAGAAACAAATACACCGAAATAGCGCCTTCAGGCGGTCTCTATAATGGTCTTAGTAGAGATAGCTTCTCTTCGTTAGATCCCAAATCAAGACGACCCAGCACCAGTGAGCCCAAACTGCAACAGCAATCTCAACAATCGCAGTCCTATCCACAACAGCCTCAAATTCGACAGGATCAACAGTTGTCGTCTATAGGACTCAACCTTGTAGGCTATGGTCTCTCTACCGAAGATCTCATGCCTCCTCCTTCCTTCAAACCCTATCTTATTCACCATCAAATCAACGATAACTTAATAAGTAACAATGACTCCAACAACAGCAACAATAACAACAATAGTAATAATAGCAATCATGCCTATAATAGTAACGGTGGCGCAACACCGTTGAACGTCTCTACAAGTTCATTGCCAGATCTGGGTCTTCATCCGACTTCGTATTCTCCCACGAGATCAAAGATAACTCGTTTTGCCACCTCTGGTGACATTTCTGCTTCTTCATCAAAGTCATATCTGCTCCATCAAGTAAAAACACCTAATTCAACAACGCCTAGCCACGCCATACAGTCTTTCACCACCGTAGCCTCTCATATGCACCAAATACCGAGAGCTGATGTGGTTGACCAGCTTTTCGAGACATTGCTCTCGACACGAGTATTTACAGATAAGGCTATAAAGTCCTTACGAGATCAGTCAACAAAGAGAAAATGGGAATTGCTACTTCGTGAAGCTGAAACAAACATAGATTTTGACCTCAAATCATTGACGCGACAAGTGACTGTTTCTGTTCCGAATCTTACATTGCCCAACAAGCAAGACGTTCTGAACACATGTGATTTGTCTGCTCGTGAAACAGAAAGTATCATCAGCGAAAACACTGAATTGGAGAAGACAAAATCACGACAGCACCCTGCCATGAGAGTGATTTCCAAAATCAGTGTAGGGACCAGGAAAAGCTCTGACGAGTCAAGTAAGAACAAAAAGTCATTTGACTCGAACCACTCAGGAGAAGACAGCTCACTCTTCCTAATCAATGGAAGTGGAAAGAAGCGTAAATTTAAAGATGGATGTCCTGAATGGTTTGTTTCCAGAATCATGTCTAATAAACTCACGACTAGAGAGTATAAGAAGTTGGAAAAGAGACTACTGGACAACCAGTACAAACAAAAGTATGGTGGTACATGGGTCCAGCTGTTTCATGATGCTCAGGGTGAAACTGCACTAGCAGTAATTTTGTCTAGAATAAACAAAAAGAGCATCAAGAATGATGAAGAATTGGACAAGGAATGTATTATTGTGAAGTGTATGAAACATATCTTGAATGCTGAAAGAGATGAAGAAGAAGATCTTCTGATTGATAATATTTCCATCACATCTAGTTATACTAAAACCAAGTTTCATCTTGTCAAAGCGTTGATCTACTCGTTGGTTTCTCCCAGATTAGTTACCAGGATTCTCGTGACAGAAGTGTTGATATTCTTATCCATATATAAGGATAACATCTTTCTTCCATCGGTATTGGATAATTTGGTTAATCTACAAGATCTCTTAGGCGATTATGCGAGATTCCAGCCATGGTTGAATTCGTTAGAATCTTTCCTTGATAAATATTTTGCTCCTGATAGGACTGTAGGAGATACAAACTTGAAGGATTATTGCTTGACTTCGTTGTTATTGGTCAACGCATTCATTGATGGAACACACAATTTATCGAAAAGAATCTCTCTTCGGAGAGAATTCAACGATTCGCGTTTACTGAAAGTGTTTGACAAGATCCGTTTGATTCAGGATGACAGAATCAATGAAGAAATAGAGAAGTATGAAGTATTTGCGGAAGAAGATTACAGCAAGTTCATGGAGTTGGAAGACCGCGAAATTCCACCGAGAACTGAGTATGGCCGAATGAATCTTACCGAATTGCTTGAAGAGCTTAAAACTCAGTACGCAACTGTCACTAGCAGTGGAGATCTCGACGAAAATTCCAACGAATATTTTCTCGCGGGAATTATCAGTAACATCCTTCTGCTCAACGAAACGGATAAATCAGCTTCCGATGTCTCAAAGTTGTTAATTCTTATAAGGTCGGTAGTGCAACATGTTGTAGCCGAGTCTTCTACAATTGGGTCCGATGCGCGTTCCGTATTGAGTATTTCCATTCTGAGACTCATGGACAGGCTATCCAATGATGAAACAGCCAAGGCGGCAATTGCAGAGTCCAAACAGTTAACGTTATTGGTCAAGAAGTTGAAAGAAGAGAAGGCTCTACTTGAGAGCGAATCTGGTTTTGGATTGGACAGAACTGTACAGATGCTAAGAAAAGAGAAAGCTACTTTCCAACACGTAATTGCATCTCAGGAGAGCCAAATAGGGATCTTGCAAAGAAAGATCAATGCGTTAGAGGAAGAAAAGCGTAGACTTTACGTCTCAGGAACTACAAAGAAAGCACAGTTCAGAATGTCAAACGATATACCGGATGGACGAAGTGACAATATGATGCAAGAATTACAGTCAGCATTGTCGGCACGTTTTGGCTCAGAGAAAAGTGATGCTGTTGGATCATTGGACTCCTCAATTCCTACTATTAGTAAATCTAGTGGAAATCGAAGTTATAGTGGTCACCCTAATGGTCATGCTAGTACAAGCCGACATCAATTTGATTCTAATGGATACCAATCAGGTTTACATGATCAGCAATTAAATAATGGATATTATTTGAGTCCAAGTACTTCTATAACCAAAACACCTCATATGGTGGGAACTTTTGCTGACTTACGAGATGAACACGATTCCCCTATTTTTCGACCACCAACACCTCCTTTATTGTTTTTCAGCAATTCTTCAACTGGGGCTAAATTTGCACTGAACGATGAGATACACCCATCTGCTATCAGTCCTCCCCCTGCATCACAATTTCCAGATGTGGAAAGTATTCAAAGACCACCACCACCACCTCCTCCTCCTCCTCCATTGCCAACTTTCATGAATATTGTGGCCACAGGTGCTCCACCTCCCCCTCCTCCACCGCCACCTCCTTTGCCTGCATTTATGAAAACAGATAAAACAGATTTTGGAGGTCCGCCATCTCCACCACCTCCACCACCACCTTTGCCAGGGTTTATGAACTCTACTAGAGCTCCTCCACCTCCTGTAGGAGGTCTTATTCCTTTAGCTGAATCAGAATTGAGTACACCTGGTGAACGGGACGGAACTATGATCATTCTGTCTGGGTCTGCAACTCCTGCCACTCCTGCTTCACCTAGAGGGATCCATATTGATGTCGAGATTCCTCTAATCAAGCCAAAGGCTAAATTGAAGCAGATGCATTGGGACAAGATAGAAAATATAGGTTCCACATTCTGGACTGATATCGAGCACAACCAGCTCTCTGATAAGTTGCTTGAAAAGGGTGTTTTGGGAGAAGTTGAAAAAGTATTTGCAGCAAAAGAGTCAACTATGAAGTTCAAAAAGAATATTAACAATAACAATGAACCACAGAAGCCCAAGAAGGTATCGCTCTTAGGTAGAGATTTGGCACAGCAATTTGGAATAAATCTTCATATGTTTGCCAGTATTTCTGTAGATCGTTTTATCCTTAAGGTATTACGATGTGATGATGAAGTGCTCGAAAATATCAGCGTCTTAGAGTTCTTCAACAGTGATGCACTCATTGAAATAACCGATTCGATGACCAGAAATTTCACACCGTATTCACTAAACCTTTCTGATCCAGCCATGAAACCCAAAATGGATCCAGACGAACTTGAAAGACCTGATAGAATCTTTCTTGAATTATGTTTCAACTTGAGACATTACTGGAAATCAAGGTCAAGGGCTCTATTGTTGACTCAAACATATCACAAAGAGTATCAAGATCTTGTCAGGAAATTGCTGCTTCTTGATGAAGCAAATAGACATCTTAGAAATTCAGAGAGTTTGAAACATGTTCTTGGAATTATCAGATCAGTTGGTAATTTCATGAATGATAGCTCGAAGCAAGCCATGGGTTTCAAATTGGATACCTTGCAAAGGTTAAAGTTTATGAAAGATGACAAGAACTCGATGACTTTTTTGCATTACATTGAAAAGATTGTCAGAAATTCGTTTCCTGAGTATGGATCCTTTGTTGATGAATTAAGTTGCTTGATTGTAATACAAAATATTTCCATTGACCAAGTTGAGTCAGACTGCGTTGAATTTGAAAAGCAGATTGGCAATGCCCAAAGTTCGTTATCTAAAGGAAATCTTAGTGACGAAAGTAGTCTTCATCCTGAAGATAACGTATTGTCGAAGGTAAAAGAACCGATGGAGAAGGCAAAATTGAAGACCACACTTTTACAGAATCACTTGCACAGGACATTGGAAGAGTTCGACTCTTTGATGGAATACTTTGGGGAGAATCCAAAAGATTCCTACAGTAGAAATGGCTTTTTCAACAAATTTGTAAACTTCGTTAACGAGTTCAAGAGAGCGCACGTAGAGAATGTCCAGAAAGAAGAAGACCAACGGTTGTATGAAGCTAGAAAGAAAAACATCGAGGAATCATTGAAAAAGAATAAGAAGGAAGAAATCAAAGGCGATGCCGAGCTTTCAAGTGACGATGATGACGACGACATTGATGATGAAGAGGATGAAGCAGACGATCCCGAAATAAAAGAATCCGAACCAAAGAAGCCTAAAGGCGACCAGACAAGTATCAATACTTCCACGACTGGAGAAAGTGGAGCTGCAGTTATTGACAGTTTATTGGAGAAGTTGAAGACCAGTGCACTGGTTTCATCAACAAGTAGTGCTAGGGAACGGAGAAATAAAAACCGCCGTAGCAAAGCACTTTCTTTCTATTCGGCTATGTCGATGGATGATGTCATAGATCTGGCATCGACTGGTGGAGATGTCGAGCTGTCTATTCATTTAAGTTCTTCGGTTGAATATGAAAGTGTCAACAGCTTGAAGAGAAGAATGACAGAACGTAGAAAACAAAATGACGGTGCAAACGCATCTAATAGAGCCGATCAAGTTATGCTTCGCGCGCAGGCGATGTTGAAGCAATTGAGGAGTGAAAGAGAGGTAAGTCCGACCAGCGCAGAAAGTTTTGGCAATGTTGTTGATACGGATGCTGGCGGAGCCGCTGAAGACTCTGATCCTGAATCGGCATATGTCACTGCCGATACAGATGAATGAAATAGCAGCTATATTGATACTTAATGTACATATGGGTGTTTGGCTCTAGTGTGAGAGGTGAATTTTCGTTCAGAATTTTATTTCATCATGGATATGGGATCATTTCGTTTGGAATAAAGGTTAAAGAGAGCCTTTTGAAGAGAAGAATGTAGACTTGTGACAGACAGTGCTGCGACTTTGCCTATGTACAAAGCTTACTAAAAATATTGAAAGTTCAGAAGCATCCTTCGAGACATTCTGCTCAATAAGGAATATACCACAGCAGTGTTGGAAAGGGTAGCCAACATATTTCCCCAATCTACTTACTTCCAATAAGACTTCGCCAAAAACTTGAACTTGGTAGATACGGGCTAGAGGCTATATAAATACAACAGGTGATTCCTGTATATACTTGATCATCGGTCTTCGTGACAAGACAAATCTGCTAGAAATGACTGTTACTGGGATTTGTGTCAATGTTAATAAGTCAAGAAGGGCCGAGTGTAATCTATTTTCTTGCTGCAGAGTTCCATGCATACAGCCGATATTTTGCAGCTGATTGTTATCTCTTCTGCATCATATTGGCGGAGTCAGAAGCAGGTTGATCTTCGTACGTATGACTTCGCGCTGATGCGTTATCTACCGAGTCAACAAAACAATAGTAGGGAACCAGAATTATACCAATGGTAGAAGAAAAGATACAGAAATGGTAAATAGAATCGTAACTGATACTTTAAAGTTTGGAACCGATTGGAACTCAATTGCAAGAAATGTCAATTTTCACAAGACTTGACTTTCTGACTCCATCTGTATTGTCCAAAAAATAACGGGAATGAGATTCCAGTGTTATATGCCTGATTGCATCACCCTCATGACTCCGGCCCCAAATCTTTCTCCGGAGTCAGAAGTCGGAGTCACATTTACCTAGTCGATAGACATGGACAGTTTGAGACGTCAAAAAAACCCTGATTTCGGGAACAGAGTCCGATATCGACTTATTGAATAGTATATCTTCACCAGAAATGAGCTTCACCAACTATGCTATGTCGGGACCATCCCCCCTCAGTCAGCCAATGGGAGACCGCCATCCGAGCCAGATGACTCATCACTAAAATTTTCAAAATTTTCACTGGGTGGACGATGGACTTTGGTTCGGGAACTGCATATAGTCCAATATTTTTATTATCGCTGTGCTGTGAATCATGGTATTTCTTTTGGGGCTATCCTATATAAGAGGAGGACTTCGAAGTCAATCTGATTTTTTTTCTGGATGTTTGGAATCTTCAAAACAGCTTTGTACTTCAGTTCTCACTGATATATCCAATCTGAGCTAAGATAGCTTCAACTGCTGCTCCAATTTCGCTGTTGCTCCCATTCGTTCTCTTGGACCCTTATAGACTCGCTGAAATTTTTCCGATTTTTCAGTTTTTGCATCTAAAGCAACTTGACCAAATAACAACTTCATAGACTCGTATACATCTGGAAAATGTTATCGAAGCACATTTCCCAGAAACTCATAAAGCCTGCCAGAGTGTACAGGCTCTCTTCGAGGACTTTTGCGCTTTCTTCCCGCAATCTCGATGCTGTCGTACTTTCAGGAACTAAGTTGGCAAAAACCATCAGAACTAATATCGCTGAAAAGGTTATCCACTACAACCAGGCCCACTACGACGAGTTTGCTAATGTTGACACCATAGATTTCCCGACACTTAAGTTCCGTCCAAATTTGACCATCATCCAAGTTGGTTCTAGACCAGACTCGTCAGCTTATGTTCGCTCCAAGTTGAAGGCTGCGCAGCTGTCCAACATACAGTCAACACTTGTCAAGCTCGACGAAGACATTTCCCAAGAAGATTTGTTAGAAGAGATCGACCATTTGAACAAGAACCCCAAGGTCAACGGGTTGTTGATCCAGTTGCCCTTACCAAAGCACATCGACGAGACGTTAGTGACGAACGCAGTTGCTACCGAAAAGGATGTAGATGGTTTCGATCGTTACAACGTTGGCGAGCTCTCCAAACGTGGCGGTTCTCCTTTATTCCTCCCATGTACACCCAGCGGAATCATCGAGCTCATAAAGACCACTGGTGTTACTTTACGTGGTAAGAATGCCGTTGTTATTGGCCGTTCTGATATCGTAGGTACGCCCGTTGCTTCCTTGTTGAAGAATGAAGACTGTACTGTGACCACTTGTCATCGTTACACCAAGGACTTGCCTGATGTGGTATCCAGAGCTGACATTGTTGTGGCTGCCGTTGGGATTCCCGAATACGTCAAGGCCGAATGGATCAAATCTGATGCGATTGTTATTGACGTTGGTATTAACTATAAGGAAGACTCCACAGCCAAAAACGGTCAAAGACTCGTAGGAGACGTAGACTACCATTCGGTAGTAAAAAAGGCTAGCTTCATTACGCCTGTCCCCGGTGGAGTTGGCCCAATGACCGTGGCCATGTTGTGCTCCAACGTATTCGATGCAGCTGTATTGCAGGCTAAGAAGGCACACGAGCATGCCTTCCAGCCTTTACCATTGCATTTGAAGACTCCCGTGCCTTCTGATATCGCTATTTCGCGTGCCCAGAAGCCCAAGAAGATCACCAAGATTGCTCAGGAATTGGGTATTCTAGAAAAGGAGCTCGAACCTTTTGGTCACTTCAAAGCCAAAGTGGATCCCAGATCGGTCGTTGAAAGATTGGACGAACAAGTCGAAGGTTCCACTAATGAAAAGGGGCATTACGTCTTGGTTGCTGGGATCACTCCTACTCCATTAGGTGAGGGCAAGTCCACTACTACCATGGGGTTGACTCAAGCCTTGGGTGCCCATTTGGGATATAACTCGATTGCGAATGTGAGACAGCCGTCCATGGGACCAACCTTTGGTGTGAAAGGTGGTGCCGCTGGAGGTGGTTATTCTCAGGTAATTCCTATGGACGAGTTCAACATGCACTTAACTGGTGATATCCACGCTATCTCTGCTGCTCAGAACTTGCTTTGTGCAGCTGTGGATACAAGAATGTTCCATGAAGCCACGTCAAAGACTATAAAGGGTTTCTATAAGAGATTGGTTCCAGCCAAGAAGGGTGAAAGAAAGTTCACTCCTTCGATGTTGAAGCGTTTGCAGAGCCTTGGCATTGCAAAGACGATCCCTGATGACTTGACGGATGCTGAAATCCAGCAGTTCGCGCATTTGAACATAGACCCGGCATCTATCACTATCAAGAGAGTTGTAGACTGTAACGATAGATTTGTTCGTGAAATCACAATTGGCGAAGGCAAGAACGAAGCCAGCAAGTTTCCACCCAGAAAGTCTGGAATGGATATCACTGTAGCTTCTGAGTTAATGGCCATCTTAGCATTGTCGACTTCATTGAAAGACTTGAGACAAAGAGTCGGAAAAGTCGTTGTTGGAACTCAAAAAGAAACTGGTATTGCCATCACTGCCGAAGATATTGGCTGTGCAGGTGCTATTACTGCCTTACTTAAGGATGCCATCAAGCCCAACTTGATGCAGACGTTGGAAGGAACTCCCGTGTTCGTTCATGCTGGTCCTTTCGCCAACATCTCCATTGGTGCATCTTCCGTGATTGCTGACCAGTTAGCCTTGAAATTGACTTCCCCTTCAAACCCCATCAACAACGGTAATAAGGGTTTCGTTGTTACTGAGGCTGGTTTCGACTTCACGATGGGTGGAGAGCGCTTCTTCAACATCAAATGTAGAGCCTCTGGCTTCAAGCCGGATACAGTTGTCTTGGTCGCAACATCCAGAGCTTTGAAGTTGCACGGAGGTGCTCCCGACGTAAAACCAGGTCAACCTTTGCCTTCAGAGTACGTTACCGAGAACATCGACTACTTGACCAAGGGTTGTGCCAACTTGGCCAAACAGATTTCCAACATAAAGCAGTACAATGTTCCAGTTGTAGTAGCAATCAACAAGTTTGAAACCGATACTGATGCCGAAATTGCTGTAATCCAAGAACAAGCCGTGAAGGCTGGTGCAGAATTCGCCGTTCCTTCCAACCACTGGGCTGAAGGTGGCTCAGGTGCTCTTGATTTGGCAAAGTCTGTCGTGGAAGCTGTCAAGCTTTCGGACAAGAGTGCCAAACAAACTTATCTCTACGATGTTAACTCGACTGTGGAAGAAAAGATATTAACCATTGCTTCCAAGATGTACGGAGCTTCTGCTATTGAGTTGTCTCCATTGGCCAAAAAACAGATCGCTACTTATACTCAACAAGGCTACGACAAAATGCCTGTCTGTATTGCTAAGACTCAATATTCATTGTCTCATGACCCAGCCTTGAAAGGTGTACCTACTGACTTTACTGTGCCTATCAGAGAAGTCAGATGCTCAGCCGGTGCTGGATACTTGTATGCTCTTGCTGCTGAGATCATGACTATCCCAGGTTTGCCTACCCACGCTGGTTTCATGAATGTTGAAGTCAACGATGACGGCGAGATTGAAGGTCTCTTCTAACGAAACGTCTTTGACAGACACAAAAATATGTACATTACACTATGCTTATAAAGCCATGCATTATATATCCTTAATCATATACATAAAGGAATATCTAGAAAGTGTAGATTCAGCAAACATTAAGGCTTATTAGAAGTGAATGCTTAACTGATAGTTAAAGTGTTACTTCAAATTGAAACTTCAGTTTGCGTTACTTCTACTACTTGAAAGTTTCAGGATCTGTAATATCGGAGTCACCGTTGTTGAAGTCATAACCTCTGCCGAAGGTCACCTTGTTTCCGATGATCTCAAAGATCACCTTTGCCACATCTGCTCTAGTGACGGAGCCGCTTTCGTCTCCTTCTGAAAGTACTTTGATCTTACCTTGTGGTGGATCATCTTTCAACAAACTGGGTCTCAAAATAGTGTAGTCCAATTCGTCCTTGAACTCAGCCTCAAGGATTCGATCTGCATAATGTTTGGCAATATAGTAGTTTCTGATCGAAGATTTCTCGAAGAATTCTCTTGAATCTGCATAGATTGCACTGACGATGATGAAACGTCTCACTTCAGCAATCACCAGAGCTTCAAATGCCTTGACTGCACCATCCAAGTCTACTTGGAGCAAGTTCTTACCACCAGAGCCGGCAGTAAACACCACAGCATCATTACCTCTGATCACATCAACCAAATCGCCCACGGAAGCCGAATCTACAGTAAAAAGCTTGGTGGAGATATTCGGCGATTTCTGGGCAATCTCCTGAATGTGATTAGCCTGCTCTTCGTTTCTCACTACAGCCGTGGCCCTATAAGGCGACGTTTTGGCAGCGATGAGCTTAACCAATTGCTGGCCCACTTTCCCGTGAGCACCGAAGACAACAATACGAGACATCAGGAATTTAATTATTCAGACTATAATTGAATGTGTTGCAGCAATTGCAATACTTGTAATGATGTTTTTTGAACTTGTAGATAGAAAGCGATTGCAAGACAGTCGTAAGCAATTGATGTAGTTCGATAATGGACAAGGTAGCCAATCCAGCTTACCAACCAATTGAATTTACAAAGCAATAACGTATCTCTAGTTGAAAAATTGGAATTCTGGGGCTCTATAAAGTGCCACACCACTCCACATTTCTATTCTGATGACATTCTATGATCTGCAGGACAGACTACTAACCTTCCTAATGGAGTCAGGAGGGGTCATAGGCGAAGTAGAAAGCACCATTGTAAATCTTGCTTACAAGGACGATGTGAATATATAATTGATTGAAATCATGTGGTTAATCAAGTTCAGTTGATATTCTTGTTGCATTTCGCCACACAATTTGCCTTGTGATCTTCGTCGCTGTGTCATTAAAATGTTTGCTTAGTCTCACAAGAGTGCAGAACATGTAACATCGCACAGTAAATAAATATACAACAGTATTGCAATAGAGTAAGTTGTATTTCTATGTAGCGCTATCTGGCTTTCGCTTCTTCACTCAGATACGATAATCTCTACGCTTCCCTGATCATCTGCTCATCTACTTTCATATTATAAATCAATTGAACATTTTCACGTGACCGATATTAACTGAAAATGTATATACACTTCTACAATTTTGGATGTCCTACTCTTACTTCAAGTGTAATAGGATAAGTTGATAACAGATGGACTGTTGGCAACCCCTAGTCTCCGCTTAGAATGCATATGTAATTTTTCCAACTCTTTTTGTTTCCATGGATTTTCTGCAAGAACAATTATCCATCCTATCGTTCCAGTTGTCTACATTTTCTAATAGTATTAATGAATCGTATCTGATTGCAAACTATAATACATACGAATGGTTAGTCCATCCTGCCCAAGCCATGTCCGCTAGCTCATCAAGAGCCGCTGATAGAAGGATATTCAAACTGGCGCAATTTACTGTGATGCTTCTTTGGTGGCCAACATAGGCTTGTTGCTACCACCCTGTTTGAGACTTGGAGAACTGGAATTTGGTCCTAAACCACCCTTAAAATTGCTATTGTTGTTATTGTACAATGGAGATGAAGACGCACCTCGTTGCAATGCATTGGACGTAGTCCGGGGCAGCTGCAATTGTGACTTCATCCCGTTATTGCTGAGACTGTCCCCATTAGGCAATCCTGAAACTCTGCCGAGACCAGCCTCAGATCCATTGACTGACATCGACGACGAACTCCGGCTGATATAGCCCTGATTCGAGGTCAGTCTAGGTGTTGGACCACCGTACGAAGAGCCACTCTCTGAGCGAGCAAGTGCAGACTTTTGGGACAAGGTCTGAGACATGCCGAGTGACAAAGGCCTCTGTTGCAGGGGATTACCTGAGCCTGGAGCTCCCAGGAGAAACTTCTGTTGCATTTGTTGTTGCTGTTGCTGTTTGGTAGCAAGTTGCTGTTGTTGCAAAGCTCGCAATCTGGCTTGTTGTAAGTATCTTTGATTAACAGACTCTCTCAATAAACCGTATGATTTCGATAACAACATCGCTCCGAATCTTATGGATTGCGTATCGTCGCTGATAGAATTGAGTTTTGAAGGATCCATACCAAATGGATCTAACGAACCTCTTTGGTATTCGGTTAAATCATTGTCAAACTTCCAATTCGAATCCATCCGTTTGATGGAATCTATCTTGGAGTCATAAACGTTCGGAATTGAGGAAGTACTTCCAGACTTTTCAGGTTCAGCCTTTTCAAGATCTGGCTCTTCTGACTTGTCCTCAACAGACTCATCTTCATTTTCAAGATTGAGCCAGTCATCAATGATATCGTCTGGTCTCGAAAAGAATCCTCTTCTGTCTACGAAAGTACGGTTGCCTCTACTTCCTCTCTTCCTCAACCTAAGAATAGGATCTGATAACTTGGACTCGTCCTGACTGTCTACAGGATGTTGGCGTCTATATTGATGGCCATAGCCGTTGTTGTATGCACTGAAGTTGTTGGTTTCCACATTGGCTAACAACTGGGCAATATAGCTCACGGAGTTAAACTTGATGTTGTTGATCCGTTCCTGAAGTAACGTCTGCAAATGGGGGAATGCCTTTGAAGGAATCAATTCTCCATTGGAACCTCTGAACGTCTTCAAACCCGGTAATGGCTTCTTTCCTTCTTCCAAAAGTTTCTTTAATGTCTCGCTGATGTAGTTTGTGTTATTAATCTGATGAAAGTCGGCGGCGGCTATGGACGAGTATGGAATATGGCTCAATTCCAGCGCATTCTCGTTGGTCTGAATATTGAAACAAGGTTGGTACGGGTCGTCGGTGAGATTGACAAATCCCTTGTCTTGTTCCTTTCTCTTGCGCAACTTTTCCAACACTGCTCTCTTGATGGTCTCGTTCTTCTCCTTCAAAACCAAAGAAACCGTAACAAGATCCATATCAGGGATTTTGGAAGGTGGTAATTTGACATATGGCTGGGTATTGGAAGATGTTCCTTCCGATTGTTGTAACGAAGACTGAAGACCATTCTTGTCTTTGTTGACAGCATTGGTACCGATAGTAGCATTCCCAGGTAATGCTGAAGATTCGCGTGAGTCGAGTTTTCTCTTCTCTCTCTTTTTTTCCTTCTCTTCGTCTTCCTCCTTGGACTTGTTAACCTTTTTACGCTTGTGAGGATAGAACAAATGGTCGTCACCCTTGACACCAATGCTTCTCTTCAAATTTTTACCTTCACAACGCATCAAGAAGATGGTGCTCTCAGTTTCCCAGTTTTCCAACTTCAAGATCTCTCGTTGGGCTACAGACATGATCAAGTCACGGGCTCTATGCAAGGACTTTTGGAGCAATCTGATACGCTCGGCACCTAAAGCGTCCGCCCTTCTCGTCTTACGGGCTTGTCGGAACTCTCTCCTTCTGAAACAGATGTATGGATCGTTATCGTTGTCTTTTTCATTCGCGTTCGGATCTTCAAACTTCAACATGGGATGGATAAGCTTGCCCTTTCTTTCTAATTTGCGCGACTTCCAGTAGTCGTAGATAGGTTTGCCAAAGAGCTCAAAGAGCTTGGGTATCGATCTTACATTGGATAGAGATGCATGATCAGGATCTTTGTCGAATTCCGTCACAAACGGTTCATATTTCAACTCTTTGGCAAGCTTTTCCTTCAATGTCGAAGCTGAGATATACTTGATAGAGCCACTGGCTGATTGTACGTAGGGATTGTTTGTCTTCACCGAGCTATTGAACTCGTCCACAATATACGAATAAAGCTCTTCGTACGAGAGAATGTTGCTTGGATCCATGGAGAGGAAAGGTTGCCTTTCTTCAATGGTCTTTTCGAGCTTATCGCAGATTATCTCGTATTCTAGCTCACTGCATTTGCGCGTGTTTTCTTCGCTATTCTTCACCTTCTTTCCGGAAACGATCTTAGGATAGTTTTTTACAAGGTCATCACTGTAGAACTTGTCATCATCTTCATCCATGTTATACTCTACACCTACGGTATCTTCCACAGTTGCACTGAACTTAATATAGCTCTCTGGTTCTTTGAAGATCTGGTCAGCATAGTACTTGTGGGCATCGGGCCAGATTTTAGAAGCATCTGGTGTGGGTATGTATACAGAAGCAGACTCTGAGTCCTTCTTGTCAGACTCTTTGCCGTCAGTCAGCTTGGAACCAAGCAAAGCCTGTTGCGCAGCATTGATCACCTGTTGTAAATGGACCTCGTCTTCTTCGTTCTTGTCGACTCCGGTTTCGATGGCGTGTATATCGCGTTGCTGCTGGCTTGTGGCCGATGCCGAAGCACTGAGATGGTGCACTTGACTCGGCTCTAGCTCGCTATTGTTGATGTCTACATTGGGGAGATCCTTCTGTTTGTATATCGTCAACGGCTGCTTCACCAGAATCTTCCGCTGACGGAACCGGGCCCCCGAAGCATGTTGTTTGGCGGTGCCGGGGGTTTTGGCCGGGAGAATGGCCATCTGGACACGGCTATGGTCGGAACGATGCTGATGTGATCTACGCAGGAAAGGAGACCTCTATAAAATTGGTATGGTAGTGGCAGTTAGCGGTAGTAGCTGTTGATGTAGTGGTCCTAGATGCTGATGTTGATGGAGTTGAGTCGTTGACCACAGCGTTGATGTGTAATGTTGTTGATAACTGTTGGTTTCAGTACTGCGGCACGGGTGCGACTTTTGCGGGCGAAATTTTTTCGCTGGAGCGGTCGTTCGCTGAATGAAAATTAGAAATTTGCCAGGGGATGGAAAGAAAGTTATGGGATGGCACTGGCTTGCGGTCGATGGGGCCTGTGGGGGATCGCACTCGGCACGGGACAGACGGAGGACGGGAATGTGGTCCTCACCGGAGGATGCGATGATTTACGGCAGCTAGAGGGCACCTGTTGTTGATGATGTTGTGTGGCAAATATAGGAGGTAAAGGAGCGGTTTTCCTGACTTTTGTGTGGACGAGGGGAAAGTCACGTGTGCACGGCCCAAAGCCGAACAACTAAAATATTGTGCGCGCTAATCTTAACTATGGGAACCAGAGTGTGGATTTAGTATGGGAGCTAACTCTATAGTAGTTATTGGTAGTACTTATGGTAGTTAATGATTAATGATAACGAAAACAAATATTTGGCACGATAAAGTAGCATCGGCTAGAAGCGCTGTATCATTCCACATTATTCTTGTGCTTATGTCTTACTCTTGTCAACTCCTTCTCTTCCCATTCTCGCCAACCTCATATTCACATTTTCTTAACTTTCTGTCTCTCTCATTAACTCTCGTAGTTTCAATTCAGCTAACTTATAGTGGTGACACCAACAGCAGTCACAACATCTCTGCTTCTAGTTTAATGCTTGTATCTCTCACTTCTCTCGATTACTTAGCGTACACTCTACTTTTTATTCACATGTTTCCGTATTTCGTGAGTCTATTGCAATCTAGCTTATTTTCGCCTCCATTCTGACCCCGGTACCTTTTGCTACAGAAAATAACCCAAACTGAATCAAAACACCTCAGACTCTTTCACATATTCTTTCCACGTCATAATTCATTCCTCAGATCAGTTTCCGCCCGTTTGCACCCAACCTTTGCCCCCATTCTGCCAACTCTGCAATTTTTTCATATATGAGTTGCAGCATTTCAAACTATCAGTATAGCAAAGTTTTTCAAGACAAAAAGGCCTCAATTATACTCCCATCACATGCCGTTGTCGGCAATTCGTTCTGAATCTGCTCTGCTACACATCCATATGGGACAGAGCTAGCTAAACCAAGCTGTAGCAGCAAAGAATTAAAAGGTAACAATGATGAAAAAAACGATGCTGGTAGCAAATTAAAGGTACAGGAATTGAAATAGAAAAGGCCTGCAGGTAAGTTAAGCTCCATCTTGTTATCACCTGGTAAGCGCAGTGCCTGCGACATTTCTTCTCGGACACGTTCCGAACAGTCATATACATTACTTCAAATTTCGGCGCAGGGATGTCGCAAATAGTTACGACATTCCTCCACAGACTTCAAATACGAACTGATTAAACTGTAACCTGTCAAGATGTCAATATATCTTCTCCACGTTTAGATAGATCTGGTAGAAAAGTGAAAACCCCGGAGCATTGCGCCACATCTCTGCTGATAAGGGGTATTCTCATTGGCTACGTTTCATTCCAATTTCATCAGACACTTTTCACTAGTGCTGCAACTCCGAAGTCAGTTCTCCTATTTGAAATTCCCATTTCAATTTCCATTTTGCATTCCATGAAGATCTGAATTTCCGCCAAAAAAATTTCGACAAGCAAATATGACCCTGACACAAGTAACTGTAGACCAATTGCCGAACACAGCGGTTTTTCTCAATTCGGTTGCTCCCGGCTTTGCCTCGCTCGACTCAAATGTCCACTTCAGCTTGGAAAACGAGCCCTTGAATAACGGTGAAAAGTCAATCATTTGGCCTCTCACAGGCACAAACCAGTCGACAATAGCGATCTTAGACAAATCTTACTTGAACATAGCTAGAATCCCGCTCAACCCGACTTCCAACGAATCAACCACTTATGTTCTGTTACCCTACCATGTCACCAACTTGTTCAAGAAAGTTGTCAAACAAAAGGACAGGGAGTCCGAGGGAAACATGCACATCGGAGCCAACATCAACCCACTTGCCCACGATCCTTTCAAGGTGACGCAATTGAATCCAGGCTGTTTGCTGGACATACTCGAAGTGAACAATTTGTCGCTTCTTCGCCGTAGATCTTCCAACCGAGTTGCGGGCGAAGACGCTCCAAAGCTGACTTCGAGTCAGGGCAAAGCCTTCAACAAACTCTCCAGCAACTTCAATAGACTCTTGCGTATAACTGCCACGGGCCCTTCCAGCAATGGAATAGACAATAATACTTCTTCCTCTACCGACCATTACCAAAACATGCTCAACTTCATAGAACCGATAAAAGTACCTCTTTCCAACTGCTTGATTGAAAAGGTGACTCTGTACGAAAACGAGTCTTACTCATCTGAACTCAGAGACCCATCGACTTCGAAGTTGTTGATTCTGGCCCATATCAATGTTCTCAATGTCATTACCATGGACACAGAGGGCAACTACAAGAATACGAAATCTGTGTATTCAACGGCTCCGATCTTGCCATATCTTGAATCTATTGAAGCGGATGAAAGTAAGAAAAGTAGCAACCAAAGCACAAAATCGAGTGCTGGTACTTCTACTTCTAAGAAGGAGTACCAAAAAGTAATAGAAGAACCGGTTTTGCGTATACATTTCCGTCAAAACTCGGTAATTACTGCTCTCAAGACTTTTGTAAACAAAAGCAGACAACCAATTGTAATCCTTGGCTTTGACTCGGGCGAAGTCATAATTATCAATTTGCATGCATTGAACTACCAGATCTTTGATGATCTTGGTTTTGGCCAAATGCCTCCCCACCCTGACAATGTATCGATAAGCTCTAAGGCTTCATCGCACATATATTCTACTTCTTTTGGCAATGTCGACGTCACAGCTTTGGAAATTTTTCATCATCCTCTTTATGAGTACTTAATTGTAGCCGGGTATAGTAATGGTGAAGTTATGATATTAGATCCATATGCTTCACGATGCGGTCCTCTGGCAAGTAATCAGTCTGAAGAGAAATTAAAAAAACTGTCTGTTTCATCGACCTCGTCAGGATCATCGCGCTACCAAAAGAAGTTAGTAGGAAAAGACGCTTACATCAGTTACTTCAAGAAGTTTGATCTTTCACCTTTCTGCAAGAATGTTTCCTCTAGTTCGGGTGAAGAGTTAGACAGATATAGTCCCAACTATTTAGTAGGACATTTTAGAGTTAGTTATAAACCGATCACGGCAATTTCGTCGACAATGCCCTACTCGGAAAATACGGACTTTTCTCACAGTGAGGTCCAGCCCATGATCTTGGCTATTGGTTCTGATGATGGACTTGTACGTTTTATGGATTTGATCTTCACACATGACAAGAACTATGGAAATACCAGCGATATCAAAAACAACTCTGTGCTAACTGACTTACTTTCCAATTATTTCAATGATGGTATAACCGGAATTGAATTTTCTCCAGACTTCCGGTTCGTTTGCATAGTTGGTAAAGGTGATATCATTGAAATCTTCAAGATGACTTACTACAATGTTAATGGACTTCTCACCAAGAACACGTGCAGTACTTACCACTCTACTACCAATATAAATGGTTTGAATCCGACTTCAGGTGGAGTGGTTGGCAGAAGATCTAGAAGTGGCACATTGAACTCTGTAAACTCGGCCAATCTACCTTCTGCTGCAATTTTCTTATCTCCCAGTAACACAACTCCATCGAACAGTTTTGACATCACTCGAAACGAACATAATCATACTCCGAGATTACTAAATACTCCTTTGAAAGAACTCTATCCACCTTTGATTAAGGATATTCGAATTGTAGGAAGATTCAAGGGCCATACCAACACTATCAAGAAAATCAGATTTATCAAGGAAGATGAATTTAATAAGGGTGATTTGGAGCAGGAGACCTCATTAAAGAATCTGGTCTATAAACTTATCAGTTGTGGGTTTGATGGTAAAATCATTATCTGGGAATTTGACTACAAGGCGCTCCCCAAGGTTAAGAAACTACCGCCCTTGGAGAAAAATAAGGAAAACAAGGAAAAGATACCTTCTCATAAAAGAAGATCCATTCACGGTGCTTCTGGAGTTCCTTTAGTAGTAAAATCGCCAGTTCCACTCGTCAGCCATGCGAACAGTCCCAGCCCTCTTAATACGAAAAAGAGTTCTAACCCAGGGGGCACTTTGCCTGTGATTACGACGATTTCTGCAGGAAGTATTCCTATCAAAACTGGTTCTTCTTTCCATACACGGTCCCGGTCTATAAATAATGAGGACCATCCTCTTTTAGCAGTTGGAGGTACTCAATTTGGCGCAAGTGGCAGTATGAACATGACTACCATTTTAGCTGCTAACTCTCAGAACACTTTGAACGATCCGCTTGCTGTTGGAAGAACCTCCAAAGTGTATAACAACTCTAGCGTTATCACCACTAACGAAGAGAATACCCAGGATCAGATAGAAATTTTAACTTCGTTGTACAAGTCTCTATTTGACTTGAGATTGAAAAGACACTATAAGGCTCTTGCAAAAAAGACAGTGCTTGGTAGTAGCACCAAGAGATATTCTACGGTGATTCCCCCAATAATCGATGATAAGTTGGTGCCGTCCATCGAAGTGCCTCTATTAAGCTTGGACTTGTCAGCACTTGTAAATGATGGTAAGATCGATGGGTTCTTTGTAGATGCCTACAACCTCTGGTGCTTTGGTAAAAGCGGTGATATCTTCCGGTATTGTATTGGTTAAAAATGTATATATCTATAGAATAGGATAGCAAAACGAACACGAAATGATGGTAAATGAAAACCATAATATTATGGAACAATGGATTAAGCACTAGAATACCATGAGCTAAACCATAAGGCTGTGATTGAAATATGAATACAAGAACACCATAAAATGTATATATATAATATTTACTACATCGTCACTACATCGTCACATAATTATCCAAGAACGAATGCTTCTTAAAATAAAATTACAAACCTGACACTATGTTACAAAAGAAAAGACTTAGATGCTAATAGTTGTTACCAAACATAGAGTTACCATCTAGACCGAACCCCAACTCTTCTTCCAAACGGAATAAGTCAGAAGCAGATTGGTTCTGAAACTCTGCCGGCGTTTGCAGATTCTGGTATTGTAAGCTATTGTTCTCGTACAAGCCTCCAGCGGCAGCCGAGTTGGTGGCGTGGGAGAAAGTGAACTCGTCCAACTCCTGTGGTTTTGGGATTGACTGGTAGTACTGAACATCGGCATTGTTTGAGAACTCGGGGTTTGTATTCACGGGAGCGTTTGGATGGGCCAAATGCGAATTCGAGGAACCTGAGGCACCGGCACTATGGAGCATTTGGGCATCATATGTTTGGTTGTGCACAGCTGGTGTTTCGACGATATCCATGACATTGAGTTGGTCTTGGAGTTGTTGTTGCTGCTGTTGTTGTCTCTGCTGTTCGAGCAATTGTTCCTTTCTATGAGCTTCAGCTGCTGCTTCTTGTTCTTCGATCTGTCGCTGTTGCAACTGGATTTGTAGTTGAATCTGCTGCTGTTCGTGTATGGGTTTACGAACAAACTCTCTAAACTTCTTAACTTCGTCTATGATCAACTGTTTCATGTCGTCCATATTGTCTACGGTTTCAAAAGATTTAAAGTTAAACTTGACCTGGCACTCAGGCTCGTCCTGTGGATCGTGCCACACGGCAAGGTAAGGATGGCTCAATGCCTCTTCGACTGATATTCTTTCGAAGGGGTCAAGAGTCAACATCTTCTCAAGCAAGTCAAGAGCCAATGGATTGGCGTTCGGGAAAAGCTCAATATAGCTTACCTTCTTCATCAAAGGAAGTGATCTGACGTAGTTCTGGGCTCGCACAGAACCAATCTTGGTCAAGGTGGCTTCTTTGGGAGTACCCAATACCAAGAGTATCTGGTTCAATTGGTCTACGTAATCCTTTCCGCGGAAGAGAGGTTTTCCTCCCAAGAGCTCTGCCAAAATACAACCTACAGACCATATATCAATTGCTTTCGAGTAGTTGGTGAAACTCAACATGATCTCCGGGGCTCTGTACCATCTGGTAGCTACGTATTCTGTCATGTAACCGGCGTTCTGTTCGGGGTTCTCGGAGAAGCCACGGGCTAACCCAAAGTCACAAATCTTCAACTCACAGTCGGCGTTGACCAAAAGGTTGCCGGGCTTCAAGTCCCTATGCAACACGTCAGCCAGATGAATGTATTTAACCCCACATAACACCTGGTAGATGAACGATTGGTAATGCAGATCGGTGAGTGGCTGTCCCGACCGGATAATCTGGTGCATGTCACATTCCATCAACTCTTCGTATAAGTAGATTTCGTTGAACTCACCATTCAAAGGATTGGGAATGATGTCCAAATCGTACAAGCAGGTAATATTTTTGTGGCCCCGGAAGAACTGAAGCAACTTGAGTTCACGGAGCGATCGTTTGCATAAGATCTTCTTGGAGAAGATATTGGTGATCTTCTTGATGGCTACATACGACCCATCAGACGACGACGAGTTTCCGGCAGCATCGTTGATATTATTGGTGCTCGTATCGCCGGAGCCGGAGCCATCGTCGTATTTGGCTGAGCACACTACACCGTAGGCTCCATGGCCGAGCTCCTTGACGATTTTGAACCGTTTGTCTATAATGAAGTCCTGGTTGAACACCTTGTTGACAGATCGGCCGTAGTATATGTTGGAGTTGCCAGCAACGCTGCCGTCTTTATGGTTCTTATTCATGGGTGGTGTGGGAATTGAAAAATGAATCTGAAACGATTAGTACAAAAGAATATAAATAGGTTATCGTATGACCACAAGGTGGGAGAGTACTGTTTAATGCTCAACGACTGGGGGGTGTCGATGGGTCTGAACGTACGGCGGAACCAGGAAATGTGGATGTCGCTAATATCAGTGGGGTGGACAAAGAAAGAATCGTAGTTAAATCTGGAATAATATATCGCAATCAAAGTGATCCTTGGTGGGATGCGCAATGAAATTGGCGCTGGGAATAGCGGGAAATAGTGGAAATACCGGGAAATAGACAGCCAATTCGACAATGAATTGCAACTTCAGAGTATATAAAGTCAGATCAATTAGATCAATTGAGTCGACACAGATAGAAAACAAGTACAGTTTATGGTGTGGTCCCAAAGGGGAAACAGGATGGGGGCTCTCAAGAATCTAAAATTCTACGGCTCTTGTACAAAGAATCTACATCTATTTATATAAATTAGATCGATGCGCAATGTGAAGATAATCTGGCGGAAACTTAAAATATCATTTTGTACTATTCAGGGGAGGTAGGGTCGAAAACGTAATTTTACTAATGTAATACAATGGGGGGAGGGCACTTCGTACACGTAGACAAAAGTTTTACCAGCATAGGGTAACGTACTTACAGACATGGACAACTATAAATAACCAGTTCCGCCATTTCTAAATTAATAACCGACATGAAGATCAACACGAGGTGCAGCACGAGAAATCCCACCAGCAGGAGCGGCATGAATAACGCACAAAGTCTTGTGCAAGCTTGCATTCCTCTAAATTTATTCTTGAACCTTGCTATTATCAGCTTCTGCAGTGCCGCCAACCTATTGAGTCTCGTAGCTTTACGCTTTATTGGACAAAGTCGTTTATTCTTCGCATCCGACTCTCTCCTTTTCCAATCGTTCTCCATTTCCCTGCCTGGAAACGACCGCGTGTTCAGATGCAGAGGAAATATTTTATTCCTCACTTCCTTTCTTCACCTATTTCTGTATATACAGAAGGTACATCTAACATCCTGATCTCCGAATTTTAATGTAATCTTCGATGTAATTATATATCTCTCAATTATAGGGATTTTTAATTCGTATTTTATGGCCGCTGTACAGATGTAATTTCCACTTCCATTTTTCGGTCGTATAAATTCATATCTGCATCTCGTTCTAAAGTATCCGATATAATTACAGAACAACCAGTGGATTGAATTTTACCCTTTTTGTCGAATAGTCGTAATATAATGGCCACATTTAACAATAGCCCCAATTCTTTTTTTGACGTTCTCTCTCCTTCGTGCATCAATTCCATTCCTGGAAATTAGACTGAGCTTTCTCTGGTTCTCTTGCGAATATTGTTTCTAAAAATAGGACCACAAAAACCTACTCTGTTTTAGTAATTTCGCAACAAGATTGTCAGGAACTTGACATTGCCAATCATGTCGACAATTCTGTCTCTAACGATGTTAACATGACATTTCCATTGTCCTTTGTTCTACAATTTTCTTGTTCCTACTAAGTGGAAATTGTGGAAATGTTCCCGTTGCTGCATATGAAAAAATTAACATCAATAACTACCGAGGAGGAATTCTTTACAAGAGAAAACCCAGCTGATACGCCATACAATTGTTTCTTGACATATTTTAGTATCGGTGCCTTTGGTCTAACCTTAAAATCTAAAAATATCTTAAATCTTGAATCCGATCATGCCTTGACTATCTTAGTTGCCATTTAATATATTTTGAATTTGCAACTACTTTTATGATTCTACCAGGTCACTAGAATAAATAACTGGAAATATTTCTTTATTAACGGTCAATCTGACGAAACATACATCTACTTTTCTACAAAAAAAGAGATGTAGAAAACAGATCAAACCAATGGAATAAAGAAAGAATACCAGACACTGACGGAATAAATGCTAATTTCAGATAGTTTGTTGACCATGTTATTTTCCGTTATTCCATCCAAAATAGTAGGCCTTGGTTATTGGTATCCATTTTTGATAAACCATTTTTTTAATTCAGAAAACCCACCAACTACGCTTTCAGGTGAATTTCCAAATCCAACCCTGAGGAATCCAGCCCTGTTATTAAATACTTCACCAGGAACTACTAAAGTATTGTGTTGTTCGGCTAATTCGCAGCACAATTTGTAGGTGTCGAGATTTGGAATATTAATTTTGATAAAACAGGTTGTTCCACTTTTTGGTCTTATCCAACTGAGCAAACCATTCGATTGATCTATTTCCTTCTGAACAATTTCTATGTTCTTCAAACAAATGTCATAGTTTCTTTTCAATATTACTTTGTGATTTTGCAAAACCAACGTGGCAAGCGTGTCATCCACAATCGATACCGAGATCGTGTTATAATCTCGCTTCGAAAACAAGTCATAAAGCAAAGACTCATCATGGGTAACAATCCAACCCAATCTCAACCCTGCAAATGCAAATGCTTTTGACGTTGAACCGGTAGAAATTGTTTTTTTATATCCATAATTAACCACGGACTTTGGTTGAACTGCTTTTTCTACCGAATGATACAATGGGCGATATACTTCATCACACATCAACCATACGTCCTTCGACTTGCAGAGGTTTACGATTTTTTCCATGGTTTCATCTTCCCAAATGACGCCAGTAGGATTATTCGGGTTGTTAATCACTACTAGCTTGGGAAAATGAGTTTCAATTAATTCCTCCAACTCCACCAAGTCAGGCAAATATTCATTCTCATATTTCAATTCAAAAGGAATCACATTGGCCTTCGACTCAGAGAAAACTGCGCTTACACTTGCTAACTGTTGATAAGTGGGGCTGACAACTATTACTTTGTCTTCAGGATCGACAAGAGAATACAATGTTAAGAAATTCGCACCAATAGCACCATTCGTGACAACAATATTATCAGCAGAAATAACTTCAGTTTGCTGATCTTCGTTATAAATTGCTGCTATTGCTGATTTCAAGTCTGGGGAACCTCTAATATGGCCATAAGTAGCCTTAGTATCCAAGATCCAATCACATATCTGCTTTCGTTTCAAGCTGATATCCACTTCCGGACTTTCCTTGGATATCAAATCAAGCAATTGGTTCACGCTTAAAGAGTCGCAGCATGTTTCTCCCATATTGTTGACTATGTTGGTTTCATACCTGTCCATGAAATGCTCCACATCAAAATCTTCTTGTTTTACCATTATGTCAATCGTTTGTCTAAGAGTAAAGTCCACCTCTATTCCAAATTGTCTACAATGATCTGCGAATGTTTATATACACCGGTTTCTGCCTGCTATCAGAGGTTATATTGGAAAACGATGGAAGAAATATATAGAACATTTGACTCGTTGCCTTCCAATTTTCAAGTCGCGATTTCGCGGGATCCCAATTAGGCAATACTTGATGGAATACTTGACGCATATTTTCTATCAATTACTCCTATGTAAGGTACTCACCTATACCATGTACCAGTTCGCATATAGTAGCTTTTGAAAAAGAACAATCTTGCTCAGTGGTGTCGGTGGAATTTCTGCCTTTTGAAAACTGGTCAAATTTGATGGGCAGAATTATTTCCACTCATTCGCAAGCGAACTTTCCGTACGAATTCGTTCCAATCATTTGTGTTCCTAAAAATTGTTGAAAACTGTCACCTAGTCTTACTGGTGTTGTCCTATACATATTGTTCGCAATCATGTGTCTTACAATTGACTACTTCATTATCTTGAAGACTTACAAGTATATCCACTCAATTCTTCCAGGAAGCAGATTTGAATCGTTTCTAAGCTTAATTTTGACTAGTGGCATCTTGTCTGAGTTAATTGTTTAATTCTTCATTGCATTCAATGTCCTCGTTACAATTATTAGTGAGGGAAACACCCTTCTATAACACTATATTATGCTTCGCGTTATTGGCCCATTTTATTGACAATTTTAAATACTTTTTTTAAATAATGGTTGCAGAAAGGGATGTTTTATTCCTAACTGTAGTGAGAAATCAGCCATTAATTTGCGATTGATAGTAAAATCTTCACGGATTGACGAAACTAAGAGAAATTGTGGTCACGACAGTAGAAGAATACAAGATATAGAATCGTTCAATTTAAAGAAGTTGGTCGTTACTTGTTAGTTGGAGACTGTGCATGGAAAGACTAAGCTAATGATTGTTTCCACCGTAAATAATAGATCTAAGAAGAAAAGGAAACAACTTTATCCGAGTGATGATAAGCAAATATTCTTGACAGTCTAGTTTAAGGTGAATTTAGACTACAATTCAAGAAGTAGTTTTAATCTTAAGGTTGAATTATGGAACGTACTGCTACAGCTTGGGTTTATAATGTTAGCGAGCAAAAAAAACAGTTTTCCTTGCTGAGAACGTTAGTGAATTTTTTGGGGAAAAAATAATTTGCAAATCAATCAAAGTTCGAAGTTGCATTTTTTTTGATGGTACCGTTATGCATATGCATACACTCTGTCAAGAAGTACATGTAAAAGAAATATTCAGTTAGAAAAGATACCAAGGTTTACGCAGTTAAAGTTGCTGGTTGGGGCTACTTCAAGTCTTTTCTAGAGATTTGTTTGCACGTTTATTTTGTCCAGTCTCGAAAAGTGGTGTAACCAGTGAGTAGACACAGTTCTTTTCCAGATGGATGAGAAATTCAATTGAAACTTTCTCGGACGCACTATCGTTTCTATGTCCTTCGTGGTGTGTTGCTGGCAAGACCGATACCTAACATGATGTTAGTGCAATTGAGGTGGATTATCCAGATTTCCCTACAATTAAGAATACTCTTTGTGGCCATGCATCTCTTTAATTACATGTACATGGGACAGGTGAATTAGGCAAAAAACGCTAATCTACGGGAATCGTATCCTATAAATTTTATCAATTTATCGTTTCGTGTTTTTGTCTGTTCTTGTTTTGAAACAGTAAAAGCCCACATCATAGAAGAATAAGGTTTTTCGGAACTGCAATGTGAGCGCGCCTTCCTGCTATCGACACAAAACAAAGTTTCAAGTCAGGTCAAATTGACTAAAGGATAAACTTGAATCAAACATAAGAAAATACTCGGCACCTTGCTGCAAGCGACCAAAATGCGATGGAACCTCCAAAGCTCGTGTTTTAGGATCTATCAAAGGCACACTTGATAGAGACAAAATAGTGTATTCGTACAAGAGAAAGAGTCAAGTTAGGTTGTAAAAGCGACATCCGGAGATTATCTGCCAGTTTTTGTTGGGATAGATCAATGTGAAGAGGAAGGTACTAGATTTCTTGTCTGTGGCGCACTATCCTACACAATTTGTAATCGAGAAATTCTCGACCAAGTCCATCTGGTGATGGCTTTCGCAAGTTTATAGCGCGGATATATGGCTGGAGTACGGAGGGTGATAGCTTGTGAAATTTCCGGGTTGAGTGTAATAGAAAAATGGTTGCACCCTGTGGATAGTCTAGTGAGCTCAGTTTTAGATAGGACACCACTTGTGAAAGAAGAATACAAAAGACGAGAAACGGGTTCCCCCATATTGAAGACATCGGATAAAAACATTGAATAACAAAAATATGAGAATAATAAAATATTTCATGTAGGGCCTGTAAAATATTGCAATATTTCAATGTTACAGAACACCTGTATGTAGCTTTTAGTCCTACTTCCAGAGTGATTCCTATCTCCAAATATCACAGACAGCTGTAGTTGGAACAAAAAAAGTCTTACCAAAATTAAACAACCTCAAAAAATTAGCAAGCATGAATTCCAAGTCTTGTCATGGGACATGTACATCGGGCTTATATAAATATAAGCCAAACAAAGAAATATAAAAAAACAGCAACTGCTCAAAGGGTATATATATCCCATTATTGTCATCGGTTTTTAAAGTTGAGACAAACCAGCCGATAATCATTGATCGTTTAGTAGCAAGCGCCTTGTCCTGTCTGCACACTCCAACAGTAAATTTATTGCACTTCACACTTTTTGGTTCAATTGCTGTTAACTGGAGGTTTCGTGATTATAACATCGTCATTCTCCTTTCGAAAAATATTCCTGCTATATCAACGGCTGCCTCCCCTGAGAGCAAACTAAAACTCCACTGTACCATCATTGCTTCCCTCGCGATTTCGCCTGGAATTGATTTCGATCTCAACCCAATCGCAGCACTACCTCGATTATTTTCTCCTTTTTAACCAGTCTCATTAATCTTTTTTGTCTCCACGAAACTTGATTTTTTAAGTCCCAGAGCCCATCGTACACCACAAGCCACCATGGACTCATCCACTGCCTCCAAGGACAAGTTGGACGACCTTGCGTCGTTGTTTCTACCGGACATACTCCATCCCATGCAATCGTCGTCCAATACTCCTGGCCCTCCTGCTTCTGGAGCGGGAGCCCCCGCCAATCTGGCTCAGGTCAAACAAGAGGAGTACGATTCTATAAGTCCCGACCTCAACCTTCTTCGTCGTGACAGCTTCACCAGTCACGCCAACACGCCAGCACAGTCTACAACATCTACGACCACCTCGGTACCCAACAATAATCCAAATTTGAGGCCATCATCTATCGCAGCCAACTTCACTGACTTTCTCCACAACAACAACTTTATCAACAGTCTGCTGCTGGCAGCCATGATGGGCAATTCGTTTACATCGCCTATGTCGAATCCGACAATGGCAGGTATGGCGCAAGACCAGAACCACAACCTCCAGTCCCAGGAAATTTCTTCTTCCAACTCCCAGAACCAGCAAAATCAGGGACAACAGTTACAACAGCAGCAGCAACTGTCAGGTGGCCATATCTCTCACTATTCGGGTTACATACCATTCGAGGCGACCTCGGGAATACTATCTGCTCCGCACCATCATCAGCATCACATGCTTTTCCAGCTGAACCAGCTCCAGTTCAACGGCATGTTTCCTCCTCAACTGAACCAGCAGCTGCCACAACAACAACCCGTGTACCAGAACTACCAGCAGCCATATCAGGGATCGAATTTGAACGGTTCCAATAGCTTTTTGAACAACTACAGCTACAGTCGTACTCCCAACAATGAGATGAACTGGCTTTCTCAAGGTGGATTCGAAAACTACTTGGGCTCATCTTCTAGCAGCACCAATATCAATGCCTTTACTAACAGCGGCTCCTCTTTGTCGGTCTACAGCAATGGCCCGGCCAAGGATGCTGTCAATAGTGACGTGCCCATGCTGTTCCCACCGCAGCTCTCGAACTCGATCTCTCTGCCTTCCACTTTGGGCAGCGAAGAGCCAAAACAGGAACTGGCTCCGCTCAAAAAAAAGAAGAAACTCAAAGCGAGAAAGATCAAGGACATCCGCACTTCGGAATACCAGATCGATTACAAGCCGGCCAAACTCAGAAAGTTATTGGACTTCAAGCGAGTAGACAAGATCAACAATAAGAATAAGCTCGACTATAAGATCATCGACAAAGATAATCACGAAATAACCATCGATTTTAACGGCTTCTTGAATGGAAGATTCATCACAAACGATAACGACAACATTTACTACTTGTTGACGAAAAAGAAGGCATACTCAGAAGGGGCCATTGAACAACACGATCCTCCCGCAGACGGATGCAAGATGGAAGACCCCAAGGTTATTTCGTGCTACAGAAGAAACTACATCCAGATTGCTATGAACATGAACATACACGGCTTCAAGAACAACAACTCTAAGTTGTTGAAGTTGCAAACCAGCGAATATGGCTACACTATCACCCGTGTAATTAAATACTTCAAGATTGAAATTCTGGCTAATATTTCCAATAAAGGCAATGTTCCCATTTTCATCAAGAGCAAGAAGGTAAAGGATAAACAAAAGGATAAGAAGCCTCCTCTCAGTTCAGTGTCATATGAGTCGAAGGAGGATTATGTTCAGCCGTCATACATCAATACTCGGGAACATGTTGTTAATCTCAACAACGACACTTCAATTGAAAACGGACAGATAGACAAGTACTTTGTTATCAAAAAGATCCAATTCAAGAACGCTACTCCGAACAATGGCAACCTTGCATTCCAAAACTACTATCATCTTAACGTGAAATTGAGCTGTGTAGTTGCAGACTTATACTACGATGACTACGTTGACGATGAAATGAACAATGGACTTAATGGCAACAACACCAACAACTCGGACAACAATGAGATTGCCCTTTTTGAATTGGTCAGTGAGCCTATTACAGTTAGAGGTCGTAATCCAAGTTTCTACGCTGAGAGAAAGGACATCCTTATTAAGGGCAGATCTAGTACAGCTAAGAAATCTTTCAAGAGTGCTGGGCGAGCCTCAGATGCTGAAGATGACGACGACGAAGAACTTCATATGAACTCGGGCGACGTAAATAATGAAGAAGTTAAAGACGATGATGACGAATTTGATGACGATGACTTAGCCAACAAAGTTGACGGAGAGACGTCCTCGGCTGAAGATGACAATGAAGAAGAATCGAACAATGACGAGGTTGCCAGTGGGCAGGAACTGTCTAATCAAAATTCAAATCAGCAGAGCAACGCTGATGATGGAAGCACTGCTACCAATCAACTACAGGCAGCAGGTAAGGCTTCGAATTCATATTCTCCAATTGCATATTCCGCTGCCAATCAGCCAACGCTTGATTTGGACTCGGGAAAAAGGTACAAATATTTCCCCATTTCCAATGTATATTACTTACCGCCTATAAACGTGGTGTATTTCCCTCACAGAGCACATCAGCACCAGGCACAGAGCCAAAAGGAAGGTGGTAACGATACCCAGATCGAAGCAATAGTGAACGAGAGAAGAAAGAGCTCCAACGTATATTTCAAGTGAAACTTTACAATTGCAAATTCTAGTACTATGGAAAATTGTGATACATAATACAAATTGTAATATTAATCGTATAATTATAATCTTGTAGTAATCTTTTGAATCAGCTGTAACTCATTCTCCTACTTGATTGTGACTGTATATAGACGCAAATAGACTAAAATCTCGATCACTCTTTCGTGGATTAGCACTTGTCTACTGTGTGACTTTTCTGGCTATTTGTTTGACGATGCAAGACAGTACATCAATCTCTATGTTAGATAACTGTATCCTCCAACTCAGGCAAGTGTAACATATGATCGTCGTTGCGTCGAATGTCTTGTCGCTTATGGGCTCGTGTCGTAAATCTTGATGCACCAGATAACTTTATTCGTTCCCATACCGCACGGTAATGCAATATATACAGCTGTGGAGCGTATATGCAGCTCATGGTTGCAAATCTTGGCCACCAAGCGTGGTCGCCAAGTGCAACGGGAAGTTTTTCTACAACATGCAGAGACCTGTATTTTTTTGGAATGAAATAGGGTGACTGCAGCGCATACAAGAGCTATTATTAGAAGAAACCATTTTTAAGCTTCAAAGAACTGGAAGAGCTTCTTAATGCACAGGACTGAGATGGCTGCCCATACCCCTTGGTAATGAAGAGTTTTGATTTTTTTTTCTTCCACAGATTCGGCAACTGCAAAAATAAAAATATGCCAGCAAGTACATGAAACATTTGTCGGGCCAAAGATGAACAATATGAGAAAAAATTTTCACAATTAGTATAGTTTCAGAACCCTGTTCCAGTGAATAACTAGCGTTAATGAAACTTAAGTTGAGGTTCGCGACGCTATTAGATTCTTCTCGCTTATACTTTACTCCGGAAATGCAGCTTCCGTGGCTAAAGCCTGTTCAGTTCGCTTCCATTTTCTCCAGTTCGTAAATTGTGCTATTAGACCGTAACTTCTTGGGTAGTGGCTACAAACTATATCTAAATACTTGTGATTAGCTCGTGACTCAATGGCTTAGGGAAGAATTGTATTTTCTGAAGCATATCAACTAAAATCTTGGTCATTTTCGACTGCAAGCACCAATTTATGTGTACCATCTCCATTTTAAGCGAACGTATTCAAATATTCTCGGCCATAGGAATATAAGTCTAATCCCAGCAGTAGCTTGAAGAACGTAGAGCCGCGAACATTGATCCCGTTAATACCTCTATAAATTCTGTTTTGTATCAACTATAGATAGACTATGATGTGATAATAGTTTAAAGTTGCCGCTAAATACTCATTATCGTCTAAAGTTGACTTAACTAATTCCAACATAATAACGAGTTCATCATGCAATCCTTAGCATTGTTGACATCTATCACGATTAGAAGCTGCTCAATAATGTGACAAGAAAAAAAGTTGGATTAGTTGTTTCAATCATGATCATGTCGATCTGCTCGTTACATCATAATTCACTGTTTGAGCAGAGCCACTAAAAACCTTATGGTGATATTCATTACAAGTGCTTTCGCGTTATATGGTACTAGCAAACCTTCCATGAGAACTACATGCTATAAGGTTTTTCCAGTTTACGACAAATATAATGACAACATAGCTGTTATTGAGGATATACTTGAAACAGTTCAAGAATACAAGGTCCCGAAGGTATAGGTGTGGCCATACGATCAGTACCAGCCATTTGTACTGGCTGTGAGTTTTGAGCATTGAATATAGATATACGTGATAGCAAATACATGTAACTAAAAGCATACTGTGAAGAACGCATATTGAGTTGGAATTATAAGTTCTGAACGCTTTTTGCAACACATATTTTTTATCTCGAGCAATCAAGAAATGATACAATTTAAAAGATTTGCTACCTCTGAGAGCAAACCTTGTTTATAATACTTCTAAATAATAGGAGGCATTTATGTTCCCAGTCTTAAATCAAAATTATAAACAGGCTTACTTGAGATAAGGACATATTTGATAAGAATCAAAAAGTCGGTTTGGTTCTGGTAATTTCATGGAGAGTTCTGACTTACTTATCTATGCATTTTGGTAGGCTTATTGGTTTGGAATTCTTATTTCTACAATATTTCGTACAGTTTCAACGTTTATTAATTTTATCTTTGTGCATAATTCTCAGCCGCGATGAATTCTCACTTAAACTTTCAATCCCATAATAATGGCATTCCGAGGGCAGAAATAGTTCGGCACATTTGAAGAACGAGTCGGATTATCCAACAAATATGTTGCACACTGTAAAAACTATTGGTAGTTTCACTTAACAAATCAGTCTTACACTTGGAACAATCATGTCACCTTGCAAGAAATTTTGTCTCTCAAAAGGAAGACGCTTGTTATTTCTTTCAAAGTGTAATTGTCGTAAATAAGTATATTTATGGAGCAGTAGTGACAATTAACTTCCGGTAGGACGACTGGTTTTTACCCTCGGATCGCCAATAAATTGGTCATTTACTGTATTCCTACCTATCTGAGGCTCTCCACGCAACTTGTTGATTACATATAGTAAATTTGTATTAATGATTAATATGTCGAAGTAAAGGTATAATCAAATTTTAGACGCTCTTCCTTTTTCAGAAGCTATATTGTTTGACATATAGCAGCAGATAATATTCACAAACGTATACTTTGTTTCAGTGAGCAGAAAAGACTTCGGCACACGGACCTGTTTGAAGACCCGTAAGCGTAATAAATAAATAGAACAGTGTTCACCAGATAGGATATCAAATCAAATTCACCTTATATTGTTTGCAAGAAAGAATAAACTGCATCGTCGTATGGATCTGCTACTTGTTGCCATAGCGCAGTTCCAAAGACTGATGCCAATAGCATTACGAATAAAATTTCAAATACAAGCACAAGAGGAAACGACAAATACTTTATCAACACAAATATTACTAAGTACATTAAGTTTAAACTAGTTGTAATAAGAATAACAAGTATATTGGATTGTGGTCAACATATAGGAATCTTACGAAGTAGTCGCACAAGAACCCCGCGACGATACTTGAACTATACCATTGAAGGACATACTTATTGAAGATACCACTAAAACTATTCTGGACATCGTGACTTACTTAGCTGCTGTTATATTATTCTTCGATCTTTTTGCTCATTAGTTCCATATTATATTCTTGACTCGACAGGAAATCTACCGTGAAGAAATGTTTAAGAAAAGATTATAGCCGGCAACTCCCCTGTAAAATTGCTACCCTTTTTCTTGTACATACGTACCTAAACTTAATAAAATAATATGGGACAATAACAGAGCTCTCTAGACTAATTAACTACATACATATGTCTTGGGAGCCTATAGAGGAAGATTTATGGTTTGCTTTATGCAAATTACACTAAAAATGCCTACAGACTTTTTTTTTTTGCTATTTTCAATTCATTTTGCAATGTATATAAATAATATAAACTTAACAAGCAAGTTTCAATCAACGAAACCTTCGAACTATAATCATGACTCTGGACTTTGACGTTCGTCCGATTATTCCTTGACCAAGATAGAAGCAGCACCCATACCAGTACCGATACACATAGAAGTCAAGCCGAACTCGCCCTTCTTCAATAATCTCAAGATGGTAGCGTATTGTCTAGCACCAGTCGAACCCAATGGGTGTCCAAGAGCAATAGCACCACCGTTGATGTTCAATTTTTCAGATGGGATGTTACAGGCTTCAGCAGAGTAAAGACATTGTCCAGCAAAGGCTTCGTTGATTTCGAAAACGTCAATGTCGCCGACGGTCAAACCAGCCTTCTTCAACACAGTTGGAATGGCAACAGCTGGACCTACACCCATGATTTCTGGTGGAACACCGACAGCAGAACATAAGACAAACTTACCTTCGATTGGGTAGCCCTTGGATTCAGCCAAAGATCTTCTCATCAACAAAACCACGGCAGCACCGTCAGTGATTTGAGAAGCGTTACCGGCGTGTGTTGTACCGTCGGCAGCGAATGCTGGTTTCAACTTGCCCAAGGATTGAGCAGTCACTCCCTTTCTTGGACCTTCGTCAGTGTCAACAATTTCCTTTCTGTATACAACATTGTCGTCATCATCTTCATCCGCAATGATAGTTTCGATAGGAATAATTTCGTCCTTGAAAGCACCAGAAGAAACAGCTATTTCGGCCTTCCTGTACGATTCAGCAGCAAATTCATCTTGCTTTTGTCTAGAAATGTTGTACTTCTTGACAACATTTTCGTTAGTTATGCCCATAGGAATCAAACACTTTTGCATTTCTGGGTTATCCTGCAAAGCTGGAGTGAGGTTTGGCAACGACTTTGGACCATAGTTGATTGACATGGATTCGACACCGGCCGCAAGACCACAGTCGATTTCACCAACCTTGATCTTGTTTGCGATTTCGGAGATGGCCATCAAACCGGAAGAACATTGTCTGTTAACGGCGATGAAACCAGCGGTATATGGAATTCCAGCGGCCAAAGAAGCACCTCTGTGTTCAAAGGCACCGGCAGCTCTGTTCAAAACGTTACCACATGCAACATCTTCGATCAAGTTGACGTCTACACCGGTTTTTTTGATGAATCCCTTCAACAATTCGGTCAAAAGGTAGTCGGAACCCACATCCTTGAACTTACCTTTACCACCCTTGGTCAAGGCAGTTCTATAGGCAGCGACGATAACCACATCGTCAGGGTTCTTTTGCAAAAGAGATTGCTTGGACGAAGGAGATAACTGTCCGCTCAACTGTTGGAGTCTGTCCATTGTAATGTGCTGCAAGGTGTGAATATGTGAGCTATGTAAAGATACTATCACAAGTGAAGATCTGTGCAATAATTGTGGTCTTTAGCAAACTGAAAAATTTGCCTGTGCTGGGGATTCTATGAGCTTATATAGGCCGCAAAAGCAATGTCAATATCTGGGGAGAGCTGCCTATAATGATCGCTTGTGAAACAAAGTAGCGTCTGGAGCTCACTCCGCAATTTGCCTCAAATCCGAGGCATGCCTGTTTCCAACCAGGAACCGAGGCCAAGCACATCCGATGATTTCGGGAGAGGGGGGAGCTTCAGCGGATATTACTGTATGGGGAAGCGCATGTGATCCAGGTCAGCTGACCGAATCTTTTAATGTTAGTGAGCATGAGATAGATGCATTTTTTCACAGACTGTTTCCAGTGCCTGTGCTTACAATTTACAGAGAAGATAATGTCATTAGCATGGCCGGTCACCCACCAGCGTTAGTCACTCTTTCATTTCTTTGGTGACACTCCGGCGTCAGTAATATTTATTTAGTTATTAGTGCAGGCATCCAGAATATGCTATAGAAATGCTATAGAAGCAGAATGACAAGTACAAATTATCCAAGTAGACTAACAATTTTGTGCCCAAGGCATTTCCGAGCACTTCTGTGTCCGCCGGCTCCAGAGTGCGTTTCACTTCTCTGTCATTGCATTGCCCCTACTTTGCATGAGTCTTCTTATCTAGGTTTCGCTCAATCCAACGAGTTGTGAACGTGACTTTCATCTTCATCCTCTGTCCGCCAACATTGTGTTCATCTGATTTTTTTGTAACTGATGGCTGGGGAGCCTGTCAAGATCTTTGGAACACCAGGAAACACTTCGCAATACAATACTGTTGCAGCACACACAGCGTGGTAGCTCGACGCCGATTTCCGATGAGTTGTAGTCGTCTGTATATCCGATACCACCTATTCCCAGATTTTCCCTAGTCGCCAGCTTTTGTACTTTACCGGCTATTCATCCTAATTCCACCCCCACACTAAATGGGAAGTATGGGGATTTATTTCTCTGCCAAAACACGTACAGGACCGAAAAAATGTCCCCAGTCAAGTCTCACAATGCTGAGATCTTTCTTTGATGCTGGGCCCAAAGCTAACTAGTCTTCCGCTATAGTCTGAAACATTTGCTACGAAGTGCCGCAGTTTGCCTCGGGTATGACTCGATTTGCACATACAAGACGTTAGCATCCGATAAGCACTGCTTCCTCACTTTATTTCTTAATACTATACAGTTCCAATTTTCATATAAAGTTGTACTATAACATTACACATCCAATATCCTAATTTTCTCTCTCAAACGAAAAGATACCTATAAAAGGTTCCACATTGTCGGGTCTACCCTCAGGACACTTGCCCCTGAATATCAATGTAGGCACCTCTTCTTCCTCGTACTTGTCGTATTCCTCCTCTTTTTGTGCAGATTCATTCTCGTTTTGTTCTTTCTTTATGTTCACGTCCAGATTGTATTCACCGTTAACGGCTGGACCAGAGCCCGATTCCGACTTTGGCTCTGTTTTGATTTCAGCCTTGTCCTTTTTGGTGTCGCCGTTCTTGTCCTTTTGCAATGTAAAAATTTTCGCAAAGTCAATTCTCAACATATCGTCCTCGTCTACTATCACATACAACTTGTACTTCTGGTCTATCAAATCGTTGGAGTCGTTATAGTGCAAATGACCCTTAGTAGATCCTGTGATTAACCCCATAGTTGATCCAATTCCCATGAGATTGGTGCCGTCGATCTTGATATACAAGCCACTCAACCCAAATGGTGAACAATGAATCTCCAAGTCACACTCGTTGGCATACTGGAAGCTAATTTGTTGTTGCTTGTCTTCTAAAGAACTAGTTGACATTTCTTCAATATATACGCTGTAGGGCTCTTGATGAGAAATCTTTGTATTTAAAGTGTTAATCAGTACTACAATTCGATCTTCGACACGTGAGATATAACGGAACTATATGGAATGAAAGTCAGGCGAGATGATTCACAAGTAGTTGAGGGTTCTCCCTGTATCACAGTTATCTTAATTTTTAATTGTCGGTCACGTGAACCATGATATACCTCAGGTATGATTGCAAAATTATCCATCCTCGCTTAATTTTACATGTAATCTAGAAGGTACATCTCCGCTGAAAAAAAACACTTTTTAGAGTAAAATTCATTTGGTTCTAACCATGTCTATATAAGTAACAATATTCTGACTATGAACCAAAACATTCTCCCTTCAAAAAATTTGTTTCTGCAACTTATCCACATTATCATGCCAGGTCTGGAATTGTTCAAGTTCAAGACAGAAAGTACCGAGATTGTTTGTGAGCCAGTTCAACTTCTGAATGAGGTTAGAATCCCTAAATTCAAATCTCTTGGTGTTCTTGCCGAAATCCTTTTCCACTTGTCTGTATTCTCTTGTGAGCTTTACCAAATTGATCTGTTCTTCGACGTCTTTTCCATACTTAACAATCAAATTGGTGCTAAAATTATTTGCAATCATAAACAAAACTGGCAGTTCTGGATAATCGATAGGAACAGAGACCATCATTTCGACAAAATTATTCTTTACCCAATAAGATGGAATCTTTGAGAAGTTAGATCCTTTGACTATTGGAATGTTGATCTTGATAAGAGTCTCTTGCTTCGATCTTTTGAAGAGTCTGACATTATTTTCCCCTATTTTACTGGTCAATTCCTCTAAAAGTTGATTTCTTCTTTCAATAACTTCTTTCGGTATGTTGTTGTTCTCCGGCTGTTGTTCAATCTTGATAGCCGCAAGCTGCTCGGACTTTGGAATTGCAGACTTAGTCTTCTCGGGTTTCTTTAAAGTTCTGACGAATTTAATAGTTTCTCGCTTTTCCTGTTTCAAGAATACCTCAAGATATTTGTCCAAAGTTAGTACCATAGAAAGTAAACCGGTGCCCAGTACAAGCTCGATTTCTTCATCATTCAAAACACCTCTAGCTAAATTTGCTATTCTTCTAAACCCAATCTCGATATTGACGGCAAAACCTCGGGGAATCTCTTCGTTCAAAACAACTATGGTCGGTCTGGCGTCTCTGTCAACAGGGAAAGTTGGTGGTATAGTCATATTTAACTTCAACTTTTCCATGTCAAAAGGAAATTCTGGATCGGAAGGTTTCACTACGAAAGAAATATACAACAGAGCATGGGGCTGACTTTGGTTGAACTCTAATAAGTACTTTTGGAGGTACGACAACCTTTCACTGTTCTTGTATTGTGATTTGAAATACTCCGGTTCGTTCTGTTCTTTTTGTTTGACTTGTTCTAAAATATACTTGGTAGCTATTCCGTTCACTGTCGCCGGCTTGAACCGTTTCACCAACTTCGATACCTGGATGAATTTTGCACCTACAGTAGGATCCGAATTAACGTTCTTCACCTTGTGCCGGGGTTTTGGTTTCCTTCTACCAGCAGGAGATTGTGAGTCATGGTTGGATTTGTCTGTTTTGAGACTAGAAGGACGCAGTCTTCTGCTGCTTTTCCTCTCGGAGTTGTTAAGAGAGCCGGTGGACTCTGGAGTCGTGCTATGTGTGTTCGTACGATCTGACATTTCGAACAGTGATATTGGATCGTATATATAGCAAAAGCGTTAATGTAAATTTTAATACTTTTCCCATCCAAAAAAATAAATTTCAGAGTAATATTTATGGATCAACTTTTTCTGGGTGCGAATAATATTTTAATTGCTTCAATTCTTGATTTATTACTTATCTATTTATACTCATTTGATTATCTCTTTTCAAATGACAAAGTCTGAAATCGATTTGGTCAAGATCACAAGCAAGTATGTCGTTGTCAACAAACCCTCTGGTGTACAATGTAGTGGCTTTAACAACTATGCGCACCATCTACTACCCCAATTGACAAAGAAATTCAAAGCTTTACACCCAGACAGAACTCTCAATGCTTCTCAATTCAAGTTAGTCCATCGACTAGATAAGTATGTTACTGGGGGAGTTGTTGTAGCAAGGGACCGCAGGTGGGCTATCAAAAGCAGCAAGTCATTGTCGGACAAAAGACTTTCACCTGATTCAATTACTCGCAGATATGTTGGACTCTTACCTGTTCCCCATGGTCGGAGCATTCTGGACATTGCATCCTCCTTTGTATTCAACAACTGTTTTGATCCGATGTTCAAAGGTTTGACATTTACTGATCAGAGTTTCAAATCGGGTTGGATAACCTATGATATTCAAGCACCTCAAAAAGATTATAAAGGTTCAATCGAAACTAGGAAGGTACTCGATTATGATGGATTGACCATTTTCAAAATATTGCATGAGCTAAAGCTTCAACCTACAAAAGCTCAGCTAGATTTGTACCCACAATTATATTTGGGGAAGTATATTGTGCCCATTCTTCTAGAGTTACAAAATGGAAGGAAGAATCAATTGCGAGATCATATCTTTCAATCATTCAACACAAGTCTTCTCAATGATGACAACTTTGAACAATTCAAATACATTCTGATGCCGCATACTGGGATAAATATTAATGTAAATAGCACAATATTTAAGTCTAATCAGATTGGGTTACATTCAGCTTTTGTTCAAATACCGGAGAAAGCGTCTTCGGTGCTGTTTGTATTTCCTATTTCCGCCAAAGAAGATCGGGTTCTTTGGCGAGGATTTGTTAACTTGGAAAATGGACAACTTATAAAAGAAATAAGGACTCAATTAACCGCGTCTAATTGGCACCTTCCTTAAGAGTAATAATTTCAATTCCCCTTTTAAGACACTATACCACTTTTCCAGTTATACTAATCCATCCGAATCGGTTGATGTGAAAGTAGTGGCATAATTATCAAAGTCTGCACATGAATGGTCAAGAGCTTTTGTTGTACTGAACCAGGTATTACTTACATCAGGGCTTAAAATGATTTCGACTTTGGTGCAAACTGAGCCGCTAAGATTAGTAGTAACGCTTGCGATAGTAGTAGTCGTAGGAAAGGTTCCCGGAGGATCTGGTGGAGTCTTGCATGGTATGCAGACACTTGGAATTGGGTTCGGTGAAGTACCTTAGTAAGATAATGCACCAAGTGGGACATTTAACAAACCTAGTCCGTTATCTGTCCTAACTAAGAACAATTTAGTATCATATCCTGGTCCAATATTAAATCTATGTGTTAATAATGTAGCATAGAGAGTTAAGATACCAGTTTTGGATTATAGTCCCAAGGACAAGCAATTGAATTGACAAGAGGCCTGTCCAATCCTCTTTTGTTACCATTGCCAAATTCAGCAATATTTCACTTTCTCGTAAAGGAAAGAGCGATTGCACGATGTAGACCGACAATCTTCCAAGTAAAACACTGTCCCGAAGCAATAGTTAACACCGTGTTTGAAAGATAGATACTTGAGTCACCCGTGCTGACAAGTAGTGTATAAAATCTGTTATACAAGCAGATTTGTCTATTATTATTGATTGTAATAGGGAGTGCCTAATGATAGCGCCAGCTGTTCTGGTGTTTTGATAGAAAACAAATAAGCTATTGTTAGTCCAAATTGGATTGCTGATTGTTGTGATAGGCGCACCTACAGAACCATTGGCCCCCAAGTACATTTCATCATTGTTGGAGAAAGACACACCAACGATATTATAAGTTGAGGCAAGTAAACTGCGTTCCAAGAAATGATCCAATCATTGACCAACAAATTAGAGAGCATGGTCACATGTAAGGAAAGTGAGGGTGACATACCTGTTATTTAAAATTGCAAATGATATGTGTGTTCATTATTCTTCTGGAGTTGCATCTATTTATAGTAAGTCAGCATTAAGTAGTAAAGCTGATTCTTTGAGAAAGGGTGTTCGTTTAAACTTTTAGAATTGCTTTGCAAATACATCTCGTGAAAAATAATGCCAAAAAGGATAAAAAGATAAAAAATAGATTGTCAAGCTAATAAAAAATAAAATGAAGGATCATTCATTGTTCAGTTGTATCTGAGTAACACAGATCTCCGACGAGAATGAAACCCCCGATTATTATATGGGCAGGCTCGCAAGCAATGGAAGGCAGTATATTGTCAAATGGAGAAATTTAATGTATATTTAATTTAATGAATTTGCACTGTTCTACATATCAATGATATCTTTTAGGTGATTCCAGAAAAAATATCTGCAACAACGTCAGTGAGATTTGCATGGCATATTGCCGAATGACTTCACTATTCATATTTCGTATTTTTGGAGGAAAACGGAGGACGACGCGATAAAATAATTTAAGGCATTTGTGTGGATGTTTCACCACTGGAAGAGTCTCTATTGCTTCTTTTAACAAAACGGCCATGCGGTGTAGTCTCATTGTTGCCGTCATCTAAAAAATGCTTGGAAAATACAACATGCAAAAGTGCCAATCCCAATTGATGTTTGAAATTTGCATCAAAAATAATCCACATTTTACCTTAATTCACTCTGAGAACAGTTTCTTCCAGTAAATCTCCATGAATTTCCACTATCCCTAGACCCTTGCGAGATGTGTTTCCTTTTCAGGCGCAGGGAATGAGTCGTCTTGGAACTTAGTACACTTCAATTTAAAAGTGAGCGGGAAGAAATAGCTGGAAAGTGATTTCTCTTTCTGCAAACTCGATAAATAATCTACATTCGAAAAGTCTCGTTTTCGTTTTGAGTTGCTAGGTTAAAACCGTTGATCATCATCGAATAAATCTTCTGCATTAGATATTATTTTTCTCATTACGCAATTATTTTGGATGTAAAACAAACTCATTAGTGTGTCCGCAAACAAGTGAGCTTCTTCAAATAAATATACATATAAGACATATCTGTCCCCTGACGGACCAACATTAATAATATTTAACAGTGTCTGCATCATACTTAATGACTTTCATTTTCAATCAAGATTTACACTATACGAACCTGAATCTTGGCACTTTATGTATAGGAGAAGTACAGCTGCGCTCCGATTTCTAATAGTAACGTATGTCACCATATACAACAGGAAGGACATGATGAGTAGAATAATAATAAGTCAAATAAGTAATAATCTTAGTAAAATTGTATTCATGTACTCGTAGGTGATGGAAGCAGGCAGTATAGAAATCGAAACCATTGTGCGAATTAGAAACAAGCTCCTATGACTTGTGCCAAAGTTCAAGAAAATTGACATGTTCAATTCGGAGACTTTGAAGATGGTTAAGCAAAGTGAACAATGGTATTGTAAATTATAAACTAAATTGTGAGGCAGTCTCTTGCTGTTAGATGATGTATCATTCATTGGAATTTTATATACTAAGTACCAGTGTAAATTGAAGGAACTGATTCCTATTTTCTGGTACTGTATATTAATACGGTGATACACCATGGGCTCTTTGGACAGTCCAACAGGTGGAATGTGTTCTCCAACAATGTTCAACATCGAACTCAAGTGTAATTTTCCATATTGACAAGGAATCTAGCAATCAGAATAGATTATATGAAGTCTCGAATATTCTACAACTTGAACTCAAAAACGGAATTATTTAATATTGTATATTCATTATTTGGATACTCTGTTGAAAATAGCGAATTACACAGACAAATGCACAGTGAAAATGCATGCGTCAAAGATTATTTGTTATTATAAAGTGTGAACTTTTGAACAAAGCACACGGAGGTCTGTATCAAGGTGGATTTTGAAAATTTATAACTACAGTTGAAGCTTACGGCAAAGTATACTTAGAAATAGTAGGCAGATTATCTGAACGGAATTTGTTACGATACATTTCTCACTTAACTAACGTTTGTATAATTACATAGATCACGTGATAGAGCATCTAGTTTGTACAGCTTCTAGTTTGTAAGGTATCTAGTATATGAAGCATCAAGTTTTGTGGACGTCAACAGTATTCTCTATTCTACAAAAAGAACACACATAGTCATCAATATTGTAATGTCGCAAGAAGTTATCTCTGCGAACTTGTCATCCACTTTGTCTTTGACTATACCTTTTGAGAACGAAAAGCAAGCTACAATCGCTAGTAAAACTTTGTCTCCAGACCCTATATTAAAGGCAGACGAATTGATCGTCACCTACAAGACTGAAGGTTCAAACCTTGTATTGAAGTTCGAGGGAATAAGTGACCGTGTTATACGTGTTGCCATTAGCAATTTCATCGACAATTTGAAGACGGTAGTAGAATGTATGGAAGAGTTTGATGGGAAGAAGGATTTTCTCTTTGAGCAGTAATAAAATATCGTGGCAGATTAATCATAAAATTATGAAAGTGTTGCTTAAAGGCAGTATTTTATATATATTCTTCACATTGTGTCGTAATATATAATCAGTATTCGCCGATGTATTATAGACCATGTATAGTATAGTTCTCAAAATGGAGACCAAATTTATAGCAAGAATAATAGTGCGAAAAAAACATTTACAATATTTCATCCTTTCATTTGTCTTTATCAGATATACGTATTCAAGAAGATCATGATACGGTCGAGTTGTATAACAGCAAGATCCAGTATCACCACTACCATTAGCAAACGTTCTCTTTTCAAAGGTCTTCTGGAAGCTACTAAACAGCTTAAGAAAACTAACTCCAAGAAAGAGTTAGACGAAGGATTCCATCATGAATATTCAATTCGTCCAGATACGTATGCCTTTAAGGTTTCATCCAAGAACGAGAAAGGCCGTTCATTCACAAGTTCAAATACTCCTAGGACATCAGGTGTTCAATTGAAGAATCACCCCTTACAGACATCTGAGAATTCTGAATCCGAGAAATTCAACTTGGTCGAATTCATCTACAGATATTCGACCAATTACCCATTTGGAAACAAGTCTCCGCAGGAAGTCTATGACGAATACCCACTCACAAATTCTGAGAAATTGGCTCGTTTTCTGACTCGACCTAAAAAGGTTAAAATGTCCACTGCAGATTTCATCGAAGACTCTTTATATAACCCTCAGTACGGCTATTTTTCCAAAGAAGTAAGTATTTATCAAACAGATAAACCATTTGACTTCAACAATATTCAAGATGTAGATGACTTTATGGATACCTGGCGGAACTCGTACGCAAAGTATGACGAAATTGACCGGCCAGCTCAAATGAAAGTGCAACAAACTAGATCTCCAGCAGATATTGATATGGAAGCGGAATCTGCATCCAAGTTTGCCCAGAGAGCAAAGCTGATCCAGAGACAAGACATGAGCATTATTCAAACTCAGAACCATTCTGAAAGAAAATCTTTACAGTTATGGCACACTCCCACCGAATTATTCCAACCATTCTATGGAGAAGCCATAGCTAGGTACATTTTAGTTAACTACCACTTGAACGGAACCTATCCATACGAGGATTTAATCATCTATGAAATGGGAGGAGGCAACGGTACATTGATGTGTAATATACTCAACTATATCAGAAAGACTCAGCCAAATGTCTATGCGAGAACCCAGTATAAGATCATTGAAATATCCAGTAAGTTAGCTTCCAAGCAAATGGAGAATGCCTTGAAAAACAAGTTAGTACAACAAGGATTGGATCAGTCTATGTTGGAGATTATCAACAAGTCTATTTTCAAGTGGGATAAAGTAGTTCACGAACCATGCTATTTCATTGCTTTGGAAGTGTTCGACAATTTTGCACATGATGTCATAAGATACGATAATATCACAGGTCAACCTTATGAAGGTAAGGTGCTAGTTGATAAACACGGAGATTTCTACGAATTCTATACTCCAGAATTGAGTTACTACACAAACGCATATTTGCAATTGAGGGAGAATGGTGAATACTCGGTATTGAAACAGTCAAATACCCTCAGTGCTAAGATAGATACTTTTAAGAGTTTAGTTCCTTTCATCACTGATAAGGATAAAATACACCCGTTACTTCAATCTTCAACAAAGTTGAAATGGCAAAATTCCTTATTGCCTTTCAAGGATAATATGACTCCAGCAGAATTCATACCGACGAGACTCTTGGAATTTTTCCAAATTCTAAAGCATAGATTTCCTCATCACTCTTTAATTTGTTCCGATTTCCATTACTTACCAAAGGCGATGAAAGACTGTTACAATGGGCCCGTTGTACAAACAGTACTTCAAAATAGAACAGTTGATGTCAGCACATATATGTGCTATCAGGGTTATTTTGATATCATGTTTCCTACTGACTTCGGTGTTTCAAGCGACATTTACAAGCAATTGACAGGTAAGGTTCCTCGAGTACAATCACATAAAGAATTCTTGAGCCAATGGGCTGATCTTGACGCCACAACTACTAAAGCTGGTGAAAATCCTATGCTTGACTTTTATAGAAATGTCAGTTTCATGGTAAGTTGAGCAAACACTCGCATACTCTTGTATATATCCAAATCAATTCATAGTTAAAAGAATTATACATACTGAAAAGCAAAGAGAACTAAAACCAACTGTAAAAAATTACTTGTGCTAACCCGATCCGACAATATCCAATGGTCTTCCGAACCATTTCCATAGCAAAACATTAAAATCCAAAGCAAGTAAATAATAAGCACAGTACTAAGCATAACCAGAATTAAAAGACCTCAGTGATTCTGTCTAAGTTGATAATAATACTAATAAAGCTGTGACCGGTCAGCAATTACTGTACACAACAAGACCAATAACCTTCTCTAATCCTCCTCTAATACAATCAATAACAATATCACTAGCGTACCTTAAATAACCAACGTATAACTCGGAAAATGATCTGAACTCTGCAATTAAGTCAGTTGAAACTTCATTGTAAAATTGGAACAAAGTACCCTGAAATTCCTTCGATAAATCAACAACAGTACCCATAATTGGCTTAGCAGCAGGAGAGGAGAGAGGTATACAATGTTGTGCTTGACTGGGGCCTAACAGGAGAAACTTCTCATATATGTATAACCCAACAATAGAAGTGGCTCCGCTCGCGATACCAATTCCAAATCCAATGCCGACTGTAAAGCTGCAAATAAACCAAAAACGCGAAGACTTGGGGCATGATTTATCAACAGCAACGATGTCTTGACTCAATTGTGATGTCGAAAATATTTTCATCAAGATTGAATACAATATGTTAATATGGGCAAAGTTGGAAGAAATCAGTAGCGGATCGTTAAAACTAGATGAACCTTGAAGGTCAGTCTTGAATTTCTTTTCTATGCCCTTGTAATCCGCTCTCTTGTGCAGAATTAAATTAGAATACATAGTTTGTGATCTGCCAACATTGGAAACGACCAATGACAAATTTGTATCCTTTGTAGCAACCCTGTTGGATTCAAATTGGTCCAGTTGTTTCAACTCGATTTCGATGAAGTCTTTGACCTTGTTGACCAATTTCTCTTGCTTTAAAGATGAGGTCTTCCAGATTTGATAGGGCTTTAAGTAGTTTATCAACTCAAACAAGTTGACAAAGTAGTTGACTGTCATCATGTTGATGATTGTGAGTTTTGGCAACGATTCCATGGACTCTTCGTCTAGTTGCACGTCTCCACCAAAGACGCTAGTCAAATATTCAAGAAACACGGAAGAGCCATCGTTAACCACAAATATCAAATCGGAATTCTTGACCAAGGACTTGTCAAATCGCAGGAAACTAGAAGATTTGTAATCGTTCTGGATATCCAAATTCACATGCCGAATACCGATGCAATCACAGCTCAATTCATTCTCTATGCTCTTGACCAAATAGTTGGTATCTACCTTGTACGAACCATACGAGCTAAGAAGCGTGACCTGAAAACGCGAGCTTCTGGAAGTGCTAGAGCCATGGAGTTTAGGTTTTTCCGAAACACTCATTTTCGGCATAATAAATGAGTTGGGACGATTAACATGGTGACGGTCGTCGTCGTTGTCTTCCTCATCCGTCTCGAATACCATAACGTTAGACAGCTTTGGTGTCGAAATTAACACTGTTGAATCCTTGGTCGTATCGTCTTCTTCGGTGGTGACTGACAAGATAGAAGAAGTGGGCCTCCTCTTGCTGGGTTCATCGTTATCTGATCGCTTCAATAATGGAGGTAAATTGTGAGGCGACGGAGAAAGATTCTTGAGATTTAGGTTATCCAAAAACACAGAGTCATGACTGATAGACTGCCACAGCGTGATAGAGAAGGACGGGTCAGCCAACTCCGGCGTCAACAACAGTGGGCTCTGTGCCCGGCTGAAACTGGGCGAGACATCCAAGTCAGGATTGTTTAACGCGTTGTAGATGGACAGATGGGAAGAGAGCAACTTTCGGAATGAAGCCTCGTTGGAGAAGCTAGGATGCTGTTGATGTTGATACATAACAGGTACGTTGTCTTCATCCTCGGCACTGACGGGGAGCGACCGGACTCTTTGCAACGAGCCTCTATCCCGATTGCGGACTTTGGCTAAGTCCATTGGTGATGCGGAGTTTGTAGGATATGAACTCAAAGAAAGGGATTAATAAGGTGTATCAGTGGCGGGATCAAGGGATCGGATTATTCACCACAGAGAAACTGCAAGTACGAGTATTACGTATATATACCTCGGACTAGGGTGAAATAGGTGATAGCTTGGTTAGCAAGTATCAGTATTTGACAGCAAACCAGACTTTGGCGGAAATGAAACACCAGAATGGGAACTAAGCACAATTAGAGTTCCGATTACGGGAAGGGCTGGAAAGTTTATGTGACGGGCCTTTGTAACCGAATTGATGAACCCTTGTTGTAGATAACCTGAGCTATCAGAAAGGGTAGGCAAATAAATTGGCACTTTGTAACTGAAGTGTCAGAAAAACAACTGAGGGGAGCAACTGTGGATATAGTTCAAAGAAGGGGGAATGATACTAACGGCTGGGTCCCTGCATGCGGACGCGACAAATATTTCGATGTGCTGATAAGGGCAAAAAGATGGAGATGTTGCAAAGGTCACGCGATAGTCACATGAATCTAACCCCACTTGCTTAGATTGTTGCAATGTGCATTGGTTGGATCTCAACGCGGAGCGAAAGTGGGTGTTTGATCAGTGGGTGAAAGTAGATCTCCTAGAAAATCCTCTGATATCAATTGACTCTTGCAAGTTTGTTCGTTGGCTTACTTGTTCGTTTGTTTTTACAAATTTTAGCAATTTGAATGCAAAAAACTTCATTTGTGGGCGAATTCTACTTGAATTTAACTGGAAACCAATTTGCAACCCTTATGTAAGTACTTTCTTGCTCAAGGTTTTCAATGTAGGAACTAAAGGTGTCCAAGAGGCAACCGTCAAGACACAATTGGCTTGCACGATGTGAACTCCGTTGCACATCAAATAATATACGTTTCTCTCCCCTCATTCTTTACAGGGAGATAATTTTCTTCAAGTTGATACAAATGACTCGCCCTGAGAATGCTAAAGCATATTTTCTAGAGCGCTATGAACTACTATTAATCTCTTGAAAGCTAAAACGCTGAGGAACAAGCGGCGGTACCTAATCACACAAATTTGGAAAACGACGCAATTTTTACCGCAAAACTTTTTTGGGTATTTACGACAATCATTTACGATATTTCTAAATAAAGATGACCGGTAAATATCAGAACAATCGAAACCAATCACATACTATCTACATGATCACTTCAAGATACTTGAATTTTCGACAAAGGGTCTGTTTGTTTAAACCATTGAGATTTGACTAAACACCTCTGTTGAATTGGTATGTTGATCCTACTGCCTTGATTCTGTTTCCACGTTAATGTCATGTGTTTAAGAAATCGGGTAATTTTGGTCGAAAATACCAATCTTTTGACATAGTTGCAGATTATACACCCATTTCAATTCTTAATTCCCGCGTCACTGTGTAGAAGATTTTTTGAGGAGATTGACAATGGCCAATGATATTTTATATGAACTCACCAATTCTGGTATAAGTCTAATTCGTATTTCTAAATTTCCATTGTGATTATTAAGAAAGATAGGGCCATGCCAAATCTTGAGCCTTTTCTTCTACAGTTGTGCCCATCACAGCTTAACTATTGCTATTTTCAAGCAATGGCAGCAACTGTGTACATTTCTTCCATGAAATATTATTGGTAGACTTATCAAACACCAGTCCATTTCGTGTGTTCCCATTAAACTTTCGAGTCTAAGCCTACTTAGTTTATGATTGTTTACTGTATACCATTTGTGCGAACAAGAAGGCTGAAAAAGTTTACGAAGAAAAATTCGCACGGCGGTATATGCGTGAGGGGCCGATATCAAAGTGAAATTGGCCAACAACCATGGACTATGAACAAAGGATTGCATGTGTCATTATACGCAATTGATAAAAAGCGCATAGCAATGACGCAGACGAAAAGGGGTAGTCCGTTGGAGGCGATGTGGGTCGTGATCCATGTATTAGAAAACCCAATTAATCTGGCCTAAGCCTGACTCTAAAGTCAGCCCAAACAGTATGCGTGCGCCAGAAAGTACCTAAGAAATATTTAAAAATTATTTTTCAATATTAGGATTCATTTCTAGACTCCCCATGAATTTTTAAATAACTCCCCATGTGATTCTGATTATAAATAACCATATAGGTGCTCACATTTTAATGATAGTGATTTATGGTCAATAATTATAAGTTCCTAACTGTTCACCAATGCTTTTGCTTCAATTAATTTTTGCAACCACTGTTCTTTCTTCGGCCGTAAACCGGAAGAGAGCTACACCTTTTGGTGATTTGACCGGCTCCAATTGCAATAGTGCATGTTATGATGCTGGAAAGACCCTATCTAATTCTTGTGGAAGTGCTCTCCAAGACACTGCCGATTATAGTAGTTATGTGAAATGCTTCTGTGATCAAAACAACGACTTCTGGAACGATGTAGCCAAGTGTGATTGTGCTGATGGTGACAATTCAGGGTTGACTGGCAGCGAACTCAGAGCCCAAATTTGCGATGATTCCGGGATATTTTCTGCGTTGTCTGAATATTCAGATCTTAGTATTGATTTCGGTCTCACTGCATATCCAGATCTGACTGAAACGAACGAAAACGCAGATTCTACAGAAGCCAACGAAACTGATGCCGCTGACATTAATAATGATACTAACACTGACACAGCCGGCGACAGCGACACTGGCACTTCTGGAAGTGCCACCGCAGAATCTTCGCCAGGTAAAGTTGAAAAAACTGCTGGCAGTGGTACGACTACTAAAACCGATAATTCTGGTACTTCTGGTACAACTGGTTCAACTGATACAATTGGTTCAACTGGTACAACTGGAAGTGCTGGAACTACGAGTAAATCTGCTACTTCTGAAACTGAGAGTTCAGCATCCGCCAACGGAGCCAAAGCCCTCAGCTACGGAATTCTGGTGTACTTGTTGGCTCTTTGGTTGTTGTAATATTACTCTGGTTGAATACTGCTTTTTTTTTGATAACTATACTTTCCATGATCTTTTTTATATACTGTCGTTGTAATTGTATTGTTTTAGCATTCGAATTGGTTAGAATACCTATTATTGAATTTGTAGGAACTTAAAGTATATTGCACAACTAGGTGTCAAAGTTTATTCTGTCATCTCATATGGTATGATATCAATAATCCCTCTCTTTGGCAGCAAAGTTTTCCTAAGAATTAAGAGAAGAATAGTTTTAAATAAAGATATGCTAATGTGAACTGTCTACTCCAATCCCTGTGATTGTCTACATTACCACTTATGCATGAACGGCCTACCATCAGTTTAAAACTTGGTTTTTACACTAACAGCAACAGAAACGTTGGCTCCAAACTAGAATAGTTAATTAAACTGTCTTCTTGTCTGATGTTTCTTTGTATGACTTAACTAATCAGGATTTCTTCGCTGAAGAGAATCTTACGTGAAATTTGAAATACTCATGGTTAAATACTTCATAATCATAGTCAATAAAGAATCGTTTCATTGCCATAATTCGGGCAATAGTCTCATACAATTTGTCAAATAAGTTTGCTTCCAAATTTTAAGAATGTGTTTGTGATGCTTCAGAATCAGTTCTTACTGCAGAGAGCACTATATTTTAGCAATGCACAAGTTTCTTTCTTCGAATATGATGTTATTTTTATCAATAATGTAAGTGCTATTTCTTAACTTCGTAGGCATTTTGACCTCATGCATATCGTGATTTTCAGGAGACTTTCTAACGCTCGAGCGAACAAACGTGTGTCTGAGAAGGGCTCACAAAAAAAAAATGCAGGGCATTATCATAAGCGCGAGTGTGAACCCTAATTCTCCTATACTTCGGAGTGAAACATTAATGAAAAAGACTGTTGGTCCAAATAGTGTATGGTATTGTTTCTGTATTTACCTGGATCACAGATAGAAGAAAAAGACTATGCATATGACTGGCAGTTCGTGCCGTATTCCTTGGGGAATCTGGCTAAGTCTTTCATCTTACAGAATTGTGAGTTAGTAGTCCTCTTGCAGTGTATCAGTTATTCATTTCTAGTATAATATCCTTCAATTATTTCGTAGGGATACAACCTTTTGGTGACGAATTGCTGTATACATTGACTATTAAATGTATGTAGCAATACTAAGTTACGTAATTAAGCAGTGTCTGCCAAAAATGCATTTGCTTCAATTGATTTTCGCAACCTCTGTTAGTTCTTCAGATGTAGGTTGTTCCTCTTCGACCCTAACTACTGGACGCAGCCTTACTGAACTTGTGCAAGTCAAGGCACTTCCAAATTGTTTGGGGTAAGGTGAAATACCTCTGCAATCAAAGTGAAGGCTCCGGGAAGTCGCCAAATGTAAATACGACGGCAGTACCAATTTAAGAACGAGGATAGAGAACTCAAACGCCAATTCTGTAAAAAGTTCGAGATATTCTCTGCATTGTCCGTTTATTCAGACAATAACAATTCAGGATAGGATCCTTCTGCTGTTCTTCACTTCCACTGACAATAACTTGATTCTGAAACTACAGAAACAGACAAGAATGATTCCAATATCAAAGCAGAAACTCTTGGAACTTGTAGGATGGATACTACTGAAACTGCAGACACATCTGAAACCACCAATGGTAAAAGGACTCCTCACTTACAGAAGTCTTTTGTACTTGTTGGCTCTTTGCTTGAAACGATGTGATTTCCACTGATTGCACATGAAACCATTTTATTTTTTACTGTGATTTCTACTGATGTATTGGCAAACCTATATAATTATCATCAGAAGTTGTATAGTCAAATCTAAGATCTGACTAGTTCGTTTGCGAATGCGTTTGAATTTCGAGATTTCTCGACACGCTGCTGCAGTCGATCGAGTAATATTCAGTTCAATTTGCTACCTTGGGCCTGCATCAAGAAACCAAATGTGGAGTTGAGTGTACAACCCCCTGCTAGTCGTTTTTGAAATGATTGGACAAACTCCCTCAGAACTCAAAAAAGTAAAAAATATTGTATTCAAAACAACACGTCAAGTTCAAAGTCGCGTTTTTGCTACAAATATCAAACAGCAACAGTACCTGCAGGCTTAAGCGAGAAGGAATGATAATACCCCCTTCGTATTTTGCCCTTTGATGAATTGCTTCCCAATTGAGTTCAAATTATCCATAGGTTCATCTCCTAAGTAAGTTGTATTGTGTGTGTCCCTCCTAATTTCTACCCTGCGACCCATTTCATCCCTTGTAGGGATGATGGGAGTTTGCGATACGGGGAGAGTTACTGAGCAATCTCTGCCATATATAATAAAGTATATCACCTGTATGTCACATCTGATAGCAATTATGTTTTCTAGTCAAACCACTTTCTTTAATAACTAGCACGTTCATTAACTTGATTCACTTGAATCTTTCATTCCTTTACACTCACCAGACGTTGATTCTATTGAATCGATCACTCCTTTCGCAGCCAATTTTATATAGCCCCTGCAAACTTCAAAAGAATCGAAGTCTATCAAAGCCATATACATTTCCCAACATTATAAATATACCATGTATTATAGAATTGTTCTTACTTTATTCATAGTTCTTCGAGCTGCTACTGCTTTTGATGCCTCCTCCTCCACAAATGTTGCAGCATACTGGGGCCAAAACGCCGCCGGATCTCAGGCAACCTTGGGCTCATACTGTCAATCCAATGATGTTGATATAATAATCTTGTCATTCTTGAACGGATTCCCCAACTTGGAACTCAACTTCGCCAACATGTGCTCGGAAACATTTTCCACTGGATTGTTGCACTGTTCTCAAATCGCAGAAGATATCAAGTACTGTCAGAGCCAGGGGAAGAAAATCCTCCTATCTTTAGGTGGTGCTACTGGAAACTACGGTTTGGCTTCTGATAGTGAGGGCCAAGCATTGGCCACCACCTTATGGAATAAATTCGGTGGCGGGACTGACTCTCAAAGACCATTTGATGATGCTATCGTTGACGGTTTCGATTTTGACATTGAAAATAAGCTACAAACAGGTTACCCAGTCCTTGGTAACAGTCTCAGAGAATATTTCAGTCAGGATTCCTCCAAAACTTACTACTTATCTGCTGCTCCACAGTGTCCATACCCCGACGAATCGGTTGGCGACTTGTTATCTCAAGTTGAAATCGACTTTGCTTTCATTCAATTCTATAATAATTACTGCTCCCTTGACAAGAGTTTCAACTGGGATACGTGGGCTGACTTCGCTGCTAACACTTCTCCGAACAAGAATATCAAGTTGTACCTTGGTTTGGCTGGCTCTCCCCTGTCGGCTGGATCAGGATACGTAGACATCAACACCGTACAAACTAACCTTGCAACTATTCAAAGTAGTAGTGCTTTTGGTGGTATCTCTGTATGGGACATCTCATCATCTATTGCTAATGGTAACTTCCTTCAACAACTCAAGTCAGCTTTGGGAAGTGCAGCACCTGCTGTCACGCCAACCTCAGTGTCTGTTGGTTCTGCCTACTATGACACGACAGCATCTCAATACTACCAACTGACAGACAATGTTGCTCCTCCCTTCTTTTCCACTCCTTCTCTTGCTTACTACCAACTGACAGATTCTATTGTGGTCACTGAAACTGATGTTTCAACCTCAGTAATTACTATTACAAGATGTGCCGAAGACGGTTGTCAAACCTCTGCTATTACCACGGGCGTTATAGTAGTTGTTGACCATCAAACTTCGTACACTACGTTCTGTCCATTGTCTAATGGTTCTTATCTAGAATCTTCTGTTGCTTCTATTGAGACAGATGATTATGAAGAAAACTATGATGAAACGAGCACAAGCATAATTACTCTTACAGTTGTTGGTACTTATTATGGGGACTCATATGTTACATCTTCGCCCGAAGTTGACACTGCTGAATATGAAAGTACTGTGACTGTAGTTGTTACCAGTACATTGACATCATTCTACTCATCTGTTGAACAGTTGTCGTCTATTATTCCTGTGGTTGATAATACTTCGCTAATAAACGAAGTTCCGGTAGTGATCAGCAGTACAACAACTTCGGTTGCTCCAGTCTCATATTCCCCAGCTGTTGATGCTCCAGTTCCAACGTTGTTTTTTGTTTCCTCGGTGGCGTCATCATTTACAACGAGTGAGTCCATAGATATAGCATCTACTCTGATTGCCCAACAAAAGGAAGCTGTCCCCCAGTTAGACATTGTTAATCTGACACGGGTTATTCAACTGACTGAAGTTATCCAGTTAACTCAAGTAGTCCAGTTGACTCAAGTGGTCCAACTGACTAGAGTGGTCCAACTGACTACAGTGCAAACATCCTCTACTGCCAACATATTGACTTCGACTGTACTACTGCCATCGACGGTCACCAGAACTGCGCTTTATACAAGGATCGTGGAAGCTGAAATAGTTTCACAGTCTGATGTAACGGCCAGCAAGATATACAACAATTCGGCTATTTCTATTCAAGCAGTTTCTACGTATGAAGCAGGTTCTATAAGGAATACCTACAATACCATGGGACTACTTGGAATTATCGTCGTCGTCGTGTCGTTTGTTTAATTCTTACATTTTGGAATTGAATAATAATAACAATTTTAAATAATCATACTAAAATAGAATTTGAACTGTACGGAAAAAAAGGTCATAAAATTTAATCTAATCTAATTTGATTCTGGACATGTGAAACTTTTAATGATATGTTTTAGCTTAGGTTATGTCAAATTTAAAAAGCATTACGTCAACCTGTAAAATATATGATTAGTCGTGTGTTTAGAGGCATTTGAGACATATTTCGGCACGCACAGGCTTGGATCGGGTGGAATCACCGATCTTCTGTTTTGGCACTTCAACTAATTAAATTTTCGTCAAATGATAACGGCTGCAGGTGTGGTTGCACTTAATTAAATGAGCACTAAAATTTTGCCAATTTAATTAATTGATCGCAAAGAATTCACAAAACCAGAAAGATATTTGACTCGGAGTAGCCTTCAACTTCGTGGATTTTATAGCATATGAGACTGCTAGAAGACTTCTGAATGTATACCTAATACCAAAATGACCTTTCTAGCAAACATGTTTCCGTAGGTTTATAACATCAGCAATTCTTCAAATGACAAAGCGCTATTTTATATAAAGGACCACGTACTGCAACTACAAATTATGGGCTTGGAAATATAGCTGAATATTTTCTTACAAGCATTATGTTGCATCTGGCAAATTTACGTTTTCCTTTTTATTGATTAAATAAATTTGATATATAAATAAATTTTTTCTCTTTTATTAATGGGGATTTTAAGTTACAGCTGTCGTCTTGTTTACGTAGTTATTTACGTAGTGTAGGTTATGGCTGATGTTATCAAGAAGACCGAAACAACGGTGCTTGTCACTGAAATACCAGAGTTTGACTCTTACAGCGCGACATTAGGATCTTCCACAGCATCACAAGACAATATTACCTTAAATAATGAAGAAGACCAGGATGATTACCAGGGGTTCTCCAAAGTTCCCAATTTCGTGTGGATCGAAGCCGCTCTCATGGCAAACGTATTTCTTTCTGGTTTTGATGGAACAGTGACAGCTTCTACTTATACTACTATTGGGAACGAATTTGGATCTGCCAACTTGGCTTCGTGGATTACTACTTCATATTTAATCACTTCTACGGCCTTTCAGCCTTTGTATGGCTCGTTTTCTGATGTTATTGGACGAAGGAAATGCTGCTTCTTTGCTCTGGCATCTTTCGCACTTGGGTGTTTAGGTTGTTCCATGGCAACTGATATTATCACCTTCAATTTGATGAGAGCCATAACAGGTATCGGAGGCGGAGGGTTAATCACATTATCCACAATTGTCAACTCTGATGTTATCACTAAGAGGAAGAGAGGACTATTTCAGGCGGTTCAGAATTTATTGTTAGGATTTGGGGCAGTTTGTGGTGCGTCTTTTGGTGGTTCTATTGCCTCATTTTTTGGTTGGAGATGGTGTTTCATCTTCCAAGTGTTTCCCTCCATTTGGAGTCTTATCATTGGATACAAATATATTACAAATCAACCGGGATTTGATGAATCTCAGCAGCACTTGAGCAGCTCGGTCTTAGAAAGAATAGATTATAAGGGCTCAATCATCCTAGTAAGTGCACTTACATGTCAGCTATTTGTTCTTACATTAGGAGGAAATGAATTACTGTGGCTGGATTCCAGATTAATAGCACTAGCATTTTTGGGAGTAGCATTATTGTTCTACTTCATCTCTATCGAACTTCATACCAAAGCTAACCCAATAATTCCTGTAAGGAGATTCAATAGCTTATTCACAGTTTTACTTCTTGCCCAAAACTTCTTATTAGGATTAAGTGCCTATGCTTATCTTTTTGCATTACCGTTATTATTTCAGATCGTTTTGGGCGATTCCCCGTCAAAAGCAGGATTGAGGTTGGCAGTGCCTTCTTTATCTACTCCTATTGGTAGTGTAATAACTGGAGTAATGATGAATAAATATGGAGTGCTAAAGGGATTGTTGTACTTTGGAACTATGACAATGGCAGTTGGAAACTTTTTGACTTTGTTAATCAGTCCCAGCACTCATAGTTGGCTCTTGAATATATTGCTTATGCCAGCGAATATCGGACAGGGTATGGCATACCCTAGCTCGCTATTTACATTTATATTTGCCTATGGAACAGCTCATCAGGCAACTTCTACTTCAACCATATATTTGCTGAGAAGTATAGGGGGGGTTTTTGGTGTATCAAGTGTTTCAGCAATCATTCAAGCATATTTGAAATTCAAAGTAAGGAAGGATTTGAGTGCCCTTCCAGAATTGTCTCGTAAAGAAATACATCGGATTGTAGCTGCAATTTCAAAATCTTCTGATGCCATATACAAATATCCCGAAACCATTAAAACCATTATTCTTCTTGATTACGAAAGAGCTATAAGAGTTGCACAACTATTTTCCAGTATATGTTGTGCTACAGCCTTTATACTCTGTTTGATGAGAGATGTAACCAGATCAAAGCCGGACACATCTGTTGCTTGAATTCTTGATCATCGATTACTATTTATCAAGTTTATTGCTATACATGGTTCTATATTCCAGTTTTTAAATAATTATTAGACAGCGTATATATTAAATTTTCATTGCATCACTCCAACCAGGGAAGATGTTGGATAAATCAAAATTATTCATGAAATCCAAAGAAGGCGAATTGAATCCGCTGTTTCCGCCAACATCATCAATAGATGAATTAGTTGTAGCGGTGGATTCACTTTCAACTAATTGGTGTACCAGTCGAAGTTTGGGAGAATCGGTGTTATCTGTAATCAACAAATTCAGAATATGCATGTCTTTTTTACGATCTCTAATATATTCTGGTCGGTATACTTCTTCAACCTTACCATTACCATAGTCGTGCATGGAATGTCTTAAATCGTCGTCCTGTAACGCTGACGAGTTTTGCTTTGCTACTTTGGCAAACATCTTTTGCAACTTTAAGCATGTTTCATACCATCCAATTCCCAATCCCCACATCTTTTTCCAGGTCAAAAGAGACTTCATCGATTCTTCTGCTAAATCTTTATATTTGGTCTTAAAATTGTCAACCGCTAAATCAATGTCATCCACTTCTGACTTGTATGGGAAATGTTGAAGAAGCACTTTTCTTGGAAAAGCATCAATGTATAAACCCGTCGCAGCAGCTGTGAAAACTTGAAATCCCGTAAACGGGGCTATCACCATCATATTAATGGGCTTCAATAATTTAGTTATATATGCTAAATCATCGAGTGTCAGCAACATTGTTCTAGTTTCAGTTTCCCACCAACCTTCAGGAAATGATTCTGGTGTACAGAAGAAATATTCTCTGTTGAGGAATATTCGACAGAGAAAAACAAGGCCATGGAAATAACCAAAATCTGCGGCAGAACCATCAGCAATATGTGCTTCCAAATTGAATTTACTGAATTTAAGATGAGGAGGTAGGCTCTCTACAAAAATATCTAATTCTTTCGAAAGTTTAGAATAGGGTGATTCTTCATCCCAAGGAGGTAATCTTTCCAACTTGCCTCCTGTTTCTCCTACCCATTTGGCTATCTTGGCCCAAGTTTCGAACAAGATGATGAGGAAGCCGAAGCATGAAGTTTGATGCAATTTTTCGTTGCTTGGCTCCTTATGAATATAGCCGTTAGCGGTCTCAAACGCTAGAGACTTTTGTCGGAAATTTCCAAAAATGAAATCTTTCTCAGTACAGGGCAATCTGACGTGAATGTCGTCCAATTTGATACACGAATGTCTATCCCGTCCACTTGAATTACACCTGTCCATCATATAAACTGCCCACATTGTTCTTCTTTTACTTTCGATGCAAATGAACCTTGAGGAATCGTCTAGTCTATCCTCCTCTTTGTCTACAATACCTTCTTCGGTTCCTAAACCCAATACAAGTGCCATTCGTGCAGCAATACCTACATAAAGATAGCTTCGAGACACATTACCTTCTCCCCATTCATGACTACTTAATATTGTGAGAGCCTGTACTCTCTGGATAGTTGGACTGTCGAATACTTCTTTTAATATATTGCGTGCGTGCCAACCAAAATAGTTGGAAGAATTAGAGGCTGCATTATTGTCATCGTTTTCGAAAATCTTCGCTTGTGTAATGTTATTGAACTTTGGCAAGAAGAGTTCGGGGTTTCTGTCCTCTGAAAACTCACCATACGCTTTGGGAAGATCGGGGTGAAGTCTAGCACACAAGGCCAAGATGGCTAAGAGTATTATTGGGTCTGGAAACCTTAAAGAAGAAGAGTAATTGGCTTCAAAAAAGTCATTATAGTAGTCCAGAATATAAGTGGTTGGATTAAATTCGGGTGATCGTATAAACGAGAGAAGCGAGGGTTTGTGCAAATGAGGGAAAATTCCTTTATACTGATTTTCAAAGTATATTTCAGCGACTTCTATGATGGTTGTTTTATCTGGAAGAACCACAGAACTTGATGGGTTCGTAGTCGTGTGGTTTGACCCGAAAGTCAAATCTAGTCGTTTCAGTACATTTAGTATTGGTGCAGTTATGTTCAAACCTGGGGCTCTGACTGGACCTGGAGATGCAGTCAAATCTTGTTTAATTTCAGCATTATAGCTATTTACATTGCTAAGTACTGGTGTACTAGCAGCTAGTGCCAGGTGGGTGATGTAATGTTTAGAAAGCTTTCGCTTCTTTAGTTGAGATTTCTTTAATGTATATGAACAGGACAAGTCTAACAATGTACATCGATGGCACCTAGTATTGTTATCGCTGTTGATGCACTTGAGCTTACTCTCTCGGCATAAGTTGCACGCAACGCTGGCTCGGCTCGGCTTAGAGTCTGGTTTAACTTTAGGAGGAGACAGCATCCTCCACTTAAGGAATAACCTTCGGCTTGTGGTGGGTTTAACTTTAGTAGGAGGGATCTTGCCACTTCAGCTGGGAATGGAAAGTATCAAATACATACAGAAAAAAGAATTAGCCCAATTACTTAATAATTGTCCGTGCACCGATGATTCACAAACCTACAAATGTTAAAGAAACCTCAAGTCTAAAATGGCGTCCACATTTATTACTTGACTCCACAGTTTTGGTTGCACCCAAAAATTGTTTGATTGCAAATTAATCAAAGTCACGTGCATAAAAGTAACTTGATATTCCTGCAGGTCCATGAGAAGCATATGGCGTTACTCACATGTCTGATTATAACTACGTATAATTTCAGACATAGATGTTATTTTGTCACTGCAAGATTGAAATGTTGATCAATCCTGTAACTGCGAATGAAATATTTCTTCTATTGTAGTTATTGTTGACTACTTACAATTCTCTAGCTCCGTCAATTTCCCGTTTTGATTTCTGCTCCTATAGGACCAGATATGAATTTCTATGATTGACTATCTGCTCGGTAGTCTGATGGTTACCACAATTTAGAAAAGTCTAAGTAGTGGGATTCTACGACAGCATTCAACCTATTATGCAAACTGCTGAATTTCAATAAATATTAAGATATTAAATAGTGTGTTTTGCGAAAGTGTCGAAATATTAAAACAAATGCAGAGAGAGTGTCGGAAGATTTTGAAATATAAATCAGTGACTGTAGCCAACGAAAGAAGAATTAAAAAGGAGGTATAGTTTCTATGGCCCACTGGGCTATAATAATGAACACGAAAAATTCAAAGCATAAAAAATGTGACAATGCAAGATGCAAGACAGATGAAAGCCTTAGAGCCAGTCAACGAGTTGGCAGAATTTTCACTTGCGTCAACTGAAGGACTACCGGAGCCGGTGCTAGAACCAGAGCCAGAACCAGAACCAGAGCCAGAGCCAGTGCTAGTGCTAGAACCAGAGCCAGAACCAGAACCAGAGCCAGAGCCAGTGCTAGTGCTAGAACCAGATCCAGAACGAGAACCGGAACCAGAACCAGAGCTAGAACCGGAGGTAGAACCAGAGCTGGAGCCAGCACCAGAACCAGAACCAGAACCAGAGCCAGAGCTAGAACCGGAGGTAGAACCAGAGCTGGAACCAGAACCAGAGCTAGTGCTAGAGCCGGAGCCAGAACCAGAGCTAGAACCAGAGCTAGAACCGGAGGTAGAACCAAAGCTGGAGCCAGAATCAGAACCAGAACCAGAGCCAGAGCGAGAGCCAGAGCCAGAGCCAGAGCCAGAGCCAGAGCCTTCAGTTGGTGTACTAGTAACGGTTGAAATATAAGTAGTTCCTTCACCATTAGGTCCAGTTCCTGTTGCTGTGGTTGCAGATTCACCTACACCACCAGTTGGGGTCATTAAGACAGTTGTTACATATGTAGTTCCCTCTCCATTTGGACCAATAACTGTTGCTGTGGTTGTATAGCGCGGTGTACTTTCTTCTGACACTATATCTGTTGGTTCTACAATAAGAGACGTAGTAGTATACCATGATCCATTCGAATCTGTGGACACGATTACAACTCCTGTATCAGTAGAAACTGATCCATCAGAATTAGTGGTGGTGAAAGCGGTAGTATACTCAGTAAAATGGTTCCCAGAAGAAGTTTCAGATGAAGAAGTATCGGATGACAGAGTCTCTGAAGAAACAGTTTCAGAGGATGAACTGGCCGATGACACAGCTTCAGATGAAGCGGTTTCCGAAGAAGAAGTATCGGATGACAGAGTCTCTGAAGAAACAGTTTCAGAGGATGAACTGTCCGATGACGCAGCTTCAGATGAAGCGGTTTCCGAAGAAGAAGTATCGGATGACAGAGTCTCTGAAGAAACAGTTTCAGAGGATGAACTGTCCGATGACGCAGCTTCAGATGAAGCGGTTTCCGAAGAAGAAGTATCGGATGACAGAGTCTCTGAAGAAACAGTTTCAGAGGATGAACTGTCCGATGACGCAGCTTCAGATGAAGCGGTTTCCGAAGAAGAAGTATCGGATGACAGAGTCTCTGAAGAAACAGTTTCAGAGGATGAACTGTCCGA